>DWJW01000058.1:0-10941 GCA_018249095.1 Zeutus zeutus | reverse complement strand
TTACTATCAGGTGGACTGCATGCTCGTTTGCTACTTCTATTTTCATAAAAAAAGATGTCTATGGGCGGCAGTAACAACTTACCAACAAGTGGACTGCATGTTCGTTTCCTACTTCTATTTCATAAAAAAACCCATGAATGTTTCAATAGGAAGGTCTGAATAAAGATCACTCCGATATAAATATAACTTTTAATTTTACGAGCAATCATTGAGATAAAATTACAGGCACGACACGATTGGCGTATCGGCAAAATAAGTGGTAATATTTATGGCATGAAATGCGGCAATCGACCTACAAATGTACGTGAATGCGAGAGAAACCCGATCGGAGAGCGGATAATTTTTATCTGATCGAATTAATCGATCATAATTGTAAATCGGAGGAAATTATTGCTTTTTGTGATATAAGAGTAGCGAACGGGCATGCAGTCCTCCTGATGGTAAGTGACCACTACCGCCCATGGACATTTGACATCAACGCCAGATAAGATTGGAGTCGTACTTAAAGACATGGATGCGTTGCTACCCCTGAGGACTAAGTTGGAATTCCTCGTTGAAGTATCTCTCCCTTACCACACCCTCCAAACCAGAATAGCAACGCTTAACTCAGCTGTTATAAGGCAGAAAAAGGTGGTTCCGCTGGACAACCACAAAGAGTTCTATTATCTTATAAATTCGAATTGTTCATATACAAGACTTACCATAAAATACAGTTTTGATTAATACAAGTAGTTTGCCCGTTTATTCCCCTGTAATGAGGTTAAGTAACTATCGTCTAGACTGATAACTATTTCGTTCCTTATCAGAATCCGGCTACTCTCTGAGTTAGCAAATAGTATACTATAAATAATATAACTATCAAAATTGCATGTTAATTGGACAAATAGTTTCGCAGATCTTGTGATAAGCGAGTAGTATTTCGCTCACATATACATATATAGTAGATATCAATCTTCATGTCTTATACCGAACCGCTGTGCCTGGTTTTTATATTTTTAATACAGAATCCATAATTAAATGCTTTAATGTAAAAATGTCATTTAACATTTGATCCCTGCGTTAATATTCCATGCGTTTTATGAATTGTAGGTATAAAAACAATAATTAAATAATGTCAATTTCTATTTTTTTCTATATTAGATCGGTAGGCTAATGAATGTCATTTTAATTAAAGTTTGTTATCACTTTGTATCTAATCTATCATAGGTTATTATTACTATATAATTAAATGTAGTTCATCAAAATAAAAGTCCTTGTATTCAATTATATAGACTGAGCTCTGTCTATATAATTAAATACAAGGAACAGAGAAAATATTATTAGTGACAACATCATGATCCACATAATCTCCAAAAAAATACTTAGATTGAGATTTTAGAGCCTTCAATCATACTACCTTTACATGTCCAAAAAAATTAAAACTTATTTAGCTTTATATTACTTTTCTAAGCCCAAATAACACGTCAAGATATGTCAAAATATTTTGATCACAACTTGACATTGAATTTCATATACCGCTTTACACATGAGAATATATTCAATGTCAAGACGATATTGTCTTATTACAGATAGGTATTCTACAAAAATATTTACGTAGTGTTATTTTAAATAATTTATTTAGTTCAGTTTTTAAATATTTTACATAATTTTAGAATTTTCAATGTTAATATAGCATCTATTTCAAATATATTAAACAAAAGTCGCTCAAGGGTCCCCCGCATATGCTTTAAACTTTTAACCCAATCCCTAAAATTTCCTCTACATTATGCGTTACACGAAAATCAACTGATAAATACTACCATAAACGTTATATAATACATAACGAATATCTACACAAAAAGATAAATTTTGCTTCGGTTGACTATTTATTATTTCATATTATTCTTCAAATCGTATAAACCCAAGCAAAACATATATTAATAATAAATCATACTGTTAGAACTTGCCTAGTTAGAAGTCCCTTATCAAAGAATTTAAAAAAGTGTTTTGTAAACGAATTGAAGAACGTATACATTCCTATGGCTATAATTACATGAACTGCTATGGAACATGACACGCGTTAGATCTCAGCTCAGCAGATTAGTGACAACGACTACACTGAACGTCAAATCTACCGAACTTGGCCGTTTTCCACATTTATGTTTTAGTTAGGATATTTATTGACTTTCTGTGTATATGACGACGCACATTATATACAAGTAAAGCTGATTCTTCGGTTCTAGATCACCGATTTTTAGAAATTATAGCCTAACATTTAAATCAATAATCTATAAATTTCAAGATGATTTGTTCAAGGCCGAATACTACTTAAAGATATTAGCGTGTTCTAGTTATCAAACAATATCTTCAGCTTTGTTATCTATATTAAACCTCCTGTAATGCTCTGGAATACTAATAATATTGTAATACAAATTATACCTATATGTATTAACTGCATTGCAATATTCAGTATCCAATATTGTAAATTCTTTTAATATGAGTATATTATGTTAGAAAATGCTCATTGTCGAAAACAGATATTTGTAATCAACCGCAAAAATGATCGAAATCCTACCTAAAATCGTCCATAACATCGTCCGTTGCGATGCTTACACCGAGATCTAAGTTGGAATGTCTTGTATAATAGTCATGTTTTTCAAACAAGGACAGCAACACTTGAAAACTCCTGTTATTGAGCAAAAATAGTAAACAAAGTTCTGTTTGTATTTGTGTACTGTAAAATTATCTTTACAATTTAACATTTCTTATTTAGTATTTACGTAATAAAGGTATGTACGAGTACAGATATGGTCACAACTATTAATAAAAATCCTTAATGAAGTAAAAGTCTTTGACTTTATTAATTTATTCCTAACTCAAGACGTGTTTTATTACTCATACTGATTAACGAATCACTGTATATCTATATAGATAAAAGTGAGAATATTATTTAACGTGTATTATATTATAAATAACGGAAATTTATGTACATATATATAAATACCCTTCCCTCGTTTTTCGCAGAATTGTTGCGAGGTTTTACAAAAATGCATCATTGAGTTGAGTGCATACCCTCAAAGACAAACCGCGTACGCCTTTGGGTTAAGTCAATACACATTTTTATAAATAAATGTGACAAATATTATGTAGTTCAGTGGTATCAATTGAAGATGCAGTTATTATATTACTCGTAAGAAGTGCTTATTCTTTCGTTATATCTTCATTTTACGAATATAAGAATGCGATAACTAATTTAAATACGACATTATTTTTCAGATATTTAGTATGTTGGTTGATTAAGTATCACCAATGTAAAAATGTAAATCATACAAAAGTACATGTGAGAACATTTCCAAAACGGTTCTCATTCGGAGCCTCGACCTCGGCATATCAAGTAGAAGGCGCTTGGAACGAAGAGGGTATGTCTTTCTATTATTTATATAATTCAGTTTAGTTCATACATATTCCTAATTCAACTCGAAACCTGCATATGTTTTAAAATCATCTAGATAATGTAAAATGAAATATTGTCTAAAAATATTTTAAGTAAGAGAACGACAACACTTTACAAGTGTAAACACTGAATGTATTTCAAAAATACATTCTGGCACATTTTTGTAGCGTCTATCTTTTTTTCAAGGGGCACCTACAAAAGGCCTCCAGTACCTTATGGGATTTTCGCCCCTAAAATCCTCCCGGTGGCCTATCTCGACGTAATGTAGTAGACTCCAGGATTTCCGATAAAACGCACCAGTTGCCGGGTCTTGGGGCTTACGATGGTATGCGGCTACACATTTCATGTGTGAAATTTCAAGTGTGTCCCATTTCCTTCTCTTTTCCAAAAGTTCACTATCATTAGTTTTATTAATAACTAGATTTTTATAAATTATTGGTTTTGACTAATCCATTTCTATATTGTTATCTTTGTTAGGTAACAGGGTAAATGTAATGTATATATTTGAACTTTATAGGCAAATCAGAAAGCATTTGGGATCACTTAGTACACACTCGCCCAGAAATGGACAAGGAGGGTAAAAATGGAGATACTGCTGCTAATTCATATCACTTGTACAAAAGAGACGTGGAGATGATGAAAGAACTAGGACTGGATTTTTACCGATTTTCTCTTTCTTGGACTCGAGTACTGCCTACTAGTTTTCCAAATAAACTAAATCCGGCTGGTATAGCTCACTACAATAATTTAATAAATGAAATATTAAAAAACAACATCGAACCTATGATCACACTGTATCACTGGGATTTGCCACAGACATTACAAGAGCTCGGGGGATGGACAAATCCCTATGTAGTTGATTGGTTCGCAGACTATGCTAGGATTGCTTTTCAACTTTTCGGAGATAGAGTAAAGTATTGGAACACTATAAATGAACCGTACCAAATTTGTTATTTTGGTTATGGTAGTGGAGAAATAGCTCCAGCTGTGAATGTAAAAGGAATTTCAGTATATATGTGTAGCAAATACGTCCTTTTAGCTCATGCAAAAGCATATCATATATATGACCAGGAGTTTAGAGCTATACAGCAAGGATCAATTTTTATTACTATAAATGCGGAGTGGATGGAAAGCGATCCACACAAAGGTGACGTTCAAGCTGCTGAAGATGCTAACAATTTCTGGGTAAGCCAATAACAAGTAAAATACAACAGAATGAGTAGGTATAAATTTGCAAGTTATTATAGAATGGTTGTTTTATTGTTACAAGTGCATCTGAAAACATAAATAAATATACTCAGCAATACATAATTAGAGTATTGGATCTTGTATTTTAATACATTATCTTGTAAAGAGTAATAATAATAATAAAATAGCAGTAACTATGAGCTACGGATAAGTAAATTTACCTAGAGGTTACTAACCTATTACATAACCTCGTGCTCGTAGTTATAAAAATATACATACTTTGTACAATGAAAAATATAATCACAAACATACGTGCATGATACTTTAATATGTTAGAGTTGTCTCAACCAAATATTCTTTACAATTACTTATCTACGTACTTTTTATTTTCTTTTATGAAACGTATTTTTGCCTTTTAGTGGGGAATTTATGCACATCCAATATTTTCGGAGACTGGTGATTATCCTAAATCATTAAAAGAAAGAGTGAACAATAAGAGCGCCGAGCAAGGTTTCCCTAGATCTCGACTATTGCCGTTCACTGCTGAAGAAGTAAATTATTTGCGCGGATCTTCCGATTTCTTTGGCTTGAATCATTATTCTACGTACTACGTATACCGTAATGATTCTGTTGTCGGATATCACGAAATACCATCTTATTTAGATGATAGCGGAGTAGTTATGTACCAGGATCAGAGAGGGAAACTAGGAGATTCCGACGCTGTAAAGGTACTTTCGTGATTCTATAGATGTCATATTATGTAATATAATGCTTTCTGCATCCAATCTTGTCATTTTAGATATGTACATTTATTTTAGTATATACCTGAGGGATTTTATAAACTATTGACATACATAAGAGAAAAATATAACAATCCACCCGTGTTTATCACAGAGAATGGGTTTTCGACTCGGAGTGGCTTTACTGATGAAAATCGTATAACCTATATAAGGAGTTACTTGGACGTTATATTAGATGCAATAGACGAAACGTCTGATATAAGAGGTTATTCTATATGGGCTCTCATGGATGATTATGAATGGCTTAACGGATACGTGTAAGTTGTAATTTTTGAATTATTAAATCTAAATTGAAACCAAAGACATGTATATGATCTCAAAACTACAGGAGCCCTAGCAAAGCCGATGGGTAATGTGTATTTGACTGTCTTACAACACTCTTCACTCAGAACACATCAGCGCGAAAGTTACTGCTATAATACAGTAGTGTTTTTTTTTTTTGTTATGAGCTCGTCCTGTACCTAATAGAGTGCGTAAATAATATCACTTTCCTTGTAAAATTAATGTATACAAGTATATAGGCACATTGTAACCGGAATTTATAATTGAAACATTAGTCAATTAAACTTACTTAACATGTAATTTATGTCTGTACCAAATAAAGCTAGAAGAGGGTAAAATAACCGATGACTGATTCTTCTAAGATGAACACATAGTGCAAGAGTTTTTTTTTTTTTATATTATTCTTCTTTGGACGCGTTACAGGAAAAAATATGAAGAGTGTAATTTGAAGATGCGCCGTCATAAGAAAACGAAAAATCAAAGGTCATTGTTCCCGGTTATCCCCACTCGGGAACGGATAGCTCACCAATAGTGCGGATTAATATAGGTATTTACATATAAACGATGCCTATCCAATATCTGTAACTGTAAATTATTTATTGTTTTTGTTCAATAATACGCAATTTATTTTCCTTACATTTCATGTTTCGACGAAACAACAAACCATGTACTGATAAAATAAATACCCTTTACCTGTTAACGCAAATAGTGATTTTATCATTAAATGTTAATGTTTAATTTTAAAACCGTGCATTGGTTCTATTATAGTTCATATGTATGTATAGCCTCCGTGAGAATGAATTACAAACACTATATCAAATCCCCGTTGAACTCATAATTGTCTCGCAGTTGTTTTTTCTTTTCATAATATAGAAGTAGGAAACACACATGTAGTCCATCTAATGGTAAGCGGCCACTGTAACACCGTAACACTGTAACATAGATATCTGTAATCACCCTTAGACTGCTGGTTTTTAGCAGACGCCAAGATTAAGTGAAAACTAGCTGAAATAAGTCGGTCCCTAATCAAAAATAAAATATTGGGAGAATATCTTTGTTTTATTCAGCAAATAGAGAAACCTCATTGTCACCGTAAGTAGATGTTCAATGGTGGTTAGAACATAACCTAGTATATTGTTATACTGGCCACGAACTTAACCAATGAGTTATCGATTTAACCTTTAACCATAATACATTGTCTGGAGTAGGTACGAGCTCCAGTCAGCGAAGTTGTGAAAGTCAGATTATAATCACACAGAAACCATCCCACTATTTCAAGACAAAAGCTAAAAGCGGAATCTTGAGACTAAAATCGTAGGTACAGTAATAATACAAATAATATTGATTAGTTATGGTTAAAATTTATTTTCAGTAAAAAATATTTATGTTCTTTAATTCATAGCAAATCTTTTGTTTAACAATAGAAGTTAAACACTAAAATTTGCTGGCGACGACTAGATAACTTGTTTAAACTTAACGCAATAGACCAAGTATTTAAATAAGATTGGATATAACGTATTTCTTTTTCAATTTCGTTTCAATTTTCAATTGCGATTAAATTCGGTATAATGGACCTTTTCTTAGATATTCTGAAGTCATAAAAATTACAGGAGGAATTACTTTTAATAGTAACTTATACAAATATAGGTTCGTATATAAAATCTTCGCCATTAAGTAATTATTCCAGCAAATTTGATGACGCCATCCACGCTACCGGTCAAGATAAAATTAATAATTTATAACATATTCTTCATAAAAGTTATGTATCAAAATTGTGCTTATCATAGTTTTTAAGGATGTTTTTTGCTACTGTTACCGCTAAAATGCGCAGCCATTATAAATTAGGTATACCTAATTAAATTGTCTATAGATAAAGACACTTAAAGTGTATAAAAAATCAAGAAAAGAATGTGTTGAGGAAACCGATACAAAATGTCTAACGGGTACCGTTTCTCTAACATGAATAATTTTATTGGCGCTTGTTATGGACGTATTTGAACAATATAGGTACTTGGTATTTTATACGTTTGTCGCATGTCTCAACAATCTTAATACATAAATAGGACCAACCCTTCGTGAAGTCACACGCATTAGCCAAATGGCTCGTCAGAGCTTTAACCGTTATTTTGTCAATACATATTCTCAATGCATCTCTCTTGAGTATCGGATCAGAATATCCAATAAGTTAAGGATTATTTGCGAAGCTCAACAATTTAACTCTCGTAGATTGTTAATATTATGTACGGAATCCAGTGGTCGGGATGTTAGATACTTAATTCAACTTCAGTTTGCTGTTATTCAACTTTTTTGATTTGACCATAAATCGAGGATGATAAGCAACGATATATCTTCTATTTTATGACATCAGAAAAATTGCTTGTAATATGCGTGAAATTATAAGAGTTTAGAGAACTTTATCCTGATGTAGGCACACGTATTACCTATTGCATATAGTTTTGTAAGTAGGTATCAATGAATATTTAATATCAGGTGAAACCATATTTTAGACTGTATTATTAATGTAAGTGCTAACCTATATATAATAATAAGGGCGACATAAATATAGAATTTCGGTGTTTATTATCTACAAGTTTGTTCGCAGTTTGCTGGGCCACGCTGTCCACCACAGCTGTGTCACCGGGAACGTACGTCAGTCACCATTACCTATAATATAGTAAATAAACTAGCAGCGAGCGCCCAAAGCAAGATGCGCACGGTAAATAAGAATAACGGGGCTTTTACAACCTCCACACCGGTGCGCCTAGCCTCGCCTCGGAACATTGCCAATTCCCATTGCTCAAGACTTAACATCGGAATTTCTCACTTGTAGGACCATAAACAGATTTACTATTCATTACATTAAAGAGAGGGCTTATTCAATAATAACGCAATTGACTTCGTCGGAAAATCTTCCTAATACCACTAGTGATAATCCTTTGCAACCTTTACCTCATTGCCGAACGTGAATCTCGTCTCATCAAAACAATTTTAATTCAATATGTTTACACCGTTAACATTAGCCAATGTTTTGTAGTACTGAAGCCAATCTAACCTTCAACGTAATGATGTGTAAATAGAGGTAAATCTGATATCATTAAGCAATAATTTTAAATCTCTTATGCAATAAATAAAACTTGATAGGGCCATATTTATTATGAAAATAATCCAACAATTTATATGTTAATAGGAATTTCCACTCTATCCGTCCAATAATAAATAAAATTGCAGTGCCACTTTGTAACTTCAAAATAACCAAAGCTGTCTATAGTTGGACGAGTTTTTGGGCAATGGTAGCGGTTTTTAGAAAGGTGTAAATACTTTTAATTTCTATAAAAATAATTGAACTGAACTGAAACCGTTTCTATATTCGTATCCATATTAAACTATCAATAAGGGTAAGGTGTAAATATTTACTAATATTTCAGTAATCAATGTTTATTAAAACATCATGATTCGGCCACAGTAATAGCATCAAATTTGCTTCAAAATTGAGAAAGGACTCGATACAATCATATTAGTTTTAATAGTCTATAACTTTTTGAGCAACAAGTTATTAAACGTCTTTATTGCAATTACATATTCACTATGTATGCTAAAAGGTACAATAAGCTATACATGACTCCCTTGTTGAATATAATTTCTCTCATGATTTATTCATGAGACTGAAGACGAACCTGTGCAATGAATAAGACCTTTCCATATTTTGTGATGACTAGTGGAATGCATCGAAATAACCGCTGTATAGGTCAATGAACTCACACCGAAATAATGTCAATATTTATAGGAGGGAAAAATGTTACGAAACCGTCTTCTAATTTGACATTTCCTTAGACCAAATGTAAAACTGAAATGCTAAGAGGCTCGTAGGAAGTATTATATTGTAGGTAGGTCTCGGCTATTGAATTGACCGTAAAAGTGGGTAAATTGTGTAATTGGTTGATTGAAGTAAACGATGCTTGCGTCGGCTTCGCATTACGGAATGCTCTTATTACAACTGTTTTGTGCCTATATCATCACTTTTAAACATCACGTATGCAAAGTTGTCCTTGAAAATAATATTTTTAACTTAATTTGTAGTCTAAATTCAATTCTAGCCAACACTGTAGACGTAATCTACCTGAGTATGTTTATTAATTATGTCCCAAAATACGATAGTGCAATAGTTGCACTAGCTTTATAGTTTTTTAAATGACCTTGAAAATAAGGTGAAACAATGCTTCTAACATTTTATTTTAACCCTATCACTTCAGATTTAGGATCATATCTCGAGTGCATATAAATGCTAGTTGAAGTTATCACTTTTGTGACTTCACGCAGATAAAGCTCAGTATTGATAAAATATACATATCACTTATTATTTATCTTATTTTGAAATGGGCTTACCTTTTATAGAATGCTAGTTTTAATCTAGCTTTAACGTATTAGATAAGTAAATTTTTATCTATAAATGTAAATCTTTATCTGTATATTATGTATGCATGGATCCGTGCGTATGCGCACCGAAGATTATCTGTATTGTGAAATAAAAATGAAACCTAATAATGGATGGGATGAATAAGGAAATATCGATTGATATGCGGATTTTTTTCTGTATTTTGCCACAGAATTGTTGCCAATTTCTGAATACTATAAAAATGTATGATTGTAATGCATATAGCACGATAATTTTCGTTTTCGATTAATACAATCTACGATAGGACATTTTTGGTATTTTTAATATATATTAGATAAAATCCAATAAAATGCTAAAGGAAATTCGATGTTTCCGTGAAACCAGCCATTTACTACACAATTGAACGGACGATTCCCGCTGAAGCCAATAGATCTGTGGACCGAAACTCTGATAGTGGTATAAAAGCAATAAAAGTTACCACATTCGCCTCGAACGGACATGTTGTATGTCGTTACAAAACTTTTTGTTTCATTCCATTCTCCCCGAACAATGTATTGAGATATCTTTTAGTTGGAAACCGATATGACGGGGATGTCTCACTGGTGTCTATTGTGTGAACTTTTGCGAGATAATGTGGGTTATGCGCGATCCGTGGAAATAGTTTTACAAATTTTATTACAAATATTCTCACACATATTCGTCTATACGACGTCTATATCAACGTTGCAGTTATGTATATTAAAAAGAACTACAAATTAGTATTGTTTTATTTATGTATAAAAAATTCATCATCATCAAATCATTACTGTCCCACTGCTGGGCACGAGTCTCCTCTCAGAGTGAGA
>DWJW01000057.1:0-10963 GCA_018249095.1 Zeutus zeutus | reverse complement strand
GCATTAATACACGTAACATACATTTAATACATTAACTAATTATTAATTATATCTCCTCAACAACAAAATATAATTAAACGTTTTCTGTGAATCATTATATTTACATGAAAATGGCAGATTATGAATAAACACGTATATACAAATAATAATTTCATTACAAAAACTAAAAACTTAAATACGTTTTCCCAGAATCATACAATTTAATTAATTTTTACTTAAAAATAAAACGACTAACACTTAGAACAGCAGTGGCATCAACTCCCAGTTTTAGCCCCCTGCCAAAAGATGTCACTGTCACATTACCATTGCAAAGCGGCTATAAGAGCGGAATTATCGACTGCGTCGCATCCCTAGCGAACCAGTTGGCTTGGTGCATCGTTTACGCACGCCTGTCCTCAGCTATTTGACATTGCACAAGGTCAGTGATCCTAATATAAAGATGCAAAAAATCTGAGGCGGCCACCGCCGTCGCACCGTATGCGAGCCGCGTCGCCGCGCGCCCGCCGCATGCGAAGCGACCACTTTCGATTGTACTGCATATAAAAATGCCTTCTAGGTACTAAGCATGTTTCCACGGACTTCTTTGTCTTGGACACAATTAAAAGCGAATGTCCTGTCTATGTTAAACAGTTCCAATAGACATTTTACAATGCAATCAGATGACGTTTATTTGGATGCCAACAAAACAATGCCCAAGATTCAAGTTAACGAAACATATTTCCTACGTCCGTCCAATGGGAAATACTATAAAATTTTATTGATATGTGTTTAATGGCGTAAATACCTAAAATCTAAAATCTAATCATGCAAGTTTATAGGAACTGTTTCTTTAACTAAAGTAATAAATCACTAACTTTCATTATATTTTAGTCGTTATCGACTAATTTATTTTGTGAGTAAATTATGGTGTTGGATAACAATACCCTATAATACTTCATATTATTACTATAGACGTAGAAATATGTTTATTAGTTTGACCCTATTTCGAACAACGGATTAACATGGTTACTTCACAAAATTAATTTATGAAACAAAGATCATGAGAGATTTTTATTCCCCAAAAATGCATGTTCTTTGTAGAATTCGAGCTTAGCTAAAATTTATACAAGTTTTAATCAAATTCAGATCACTACAGAATTCACTGGCAATGCGGTTTTTTAAATCACCATGCATCCGCGAATTTCTATGAGATTGCTTAAAGGAATACATTACCTTATCATATGTCAACACGACAGTGAATGCAGTCAAGTCGCATCAAAATTCTCGTTGCATAAGATTGTAACTGAAGATTAAGTGCTCGTACTTTATTGCTATTCCACGCACATATAAATGCCCATATACATAAAATTATGACACGAAAGATACTAAATCAATTAGAGACCGTAGTTATCTATGGAATATTGGCCAATAACAACAATTTCGTGACTAAACAGTCACAACGCGTTGTATAACGGAAAAGATAAAACTCGCTACAAGAGACGGTAACATTAACAATGCACTACTTTGCTTATATATACTGTAATATGTGTTATTTTTAACATAAACATACTAGACTGTCCAAATTAAACGAATATCACATTTATAAACGTATTTAAAGTGAACTTTGCGTTTCACGAGATATAAAGGCCCGCCATGTTCAAAAAAGTCACAAGCTTAAGCAACTTCCTGAGAAAAATACAGTTCGAAAGATTGACACAGATTTTTCAAGATCAACGGAAATGCTTGGTGACGGCATGACCGATATTGGAATGCTTTGAAGTGACTCAAACTTTACACTTTATTAGTCCGAGTGGAACTTATAATTGTGAAGTAATAACGAAGCGTGAAAATAACAATATTGATAGATAACTGTGACGTGAATCGTGATGATGCAGTTGTTGAAGTTAAACTGCGGTCTGGCTAAATTATGATTGAAAATTGTTACGTCAGTTGTAGTCAGAACAATTCAATCAGTGAATAAAGTCGCTCTGATAAACAAATGGAAACCACATTAAGTGGTATTTCTAGCTAATTATGTCGTCACACGAACAATAGTAAACTAATCCAAGTTGGACTCACGAATAATCGTGAAATTTTAATGCGACTCTTCTTGTATAAAATTCATACTGGATATAAATCTTATTGAATGGGAATAGTAAAACCGTCTCCATCCTAACATAAGTGAGGAGGGTTAAGCACATAAGTGCGAATTTAACGAGAGGCTGGTATGGCCCGTCATGGCGGATCGGTGGCCGCGGGGCGTGCAGCGGCCGAGGTATTGCCGTAATACACACACGAAATTTCGGTGTTGCAAACCGATTGCGAAAGAGCGCGGTACCGGCGCCGCCATTGTCAGTCGCTGGCGAAACGCACGCGACCTTCCTACTCGGATTGGGCAGTCGAAACCTGATTCAAGTGTGAGCCGCACTAACACGGCGTGTATGAGGATTCCGACAACGCGATAAATTAGCCCCTCCTTGTGGTGAACGCCATAAAAGTGGTACTTATCTTATTACGAAAATTGAACGTATTCTTAACAGTAAATCTGTAAATACCAAATATTCTCACATTTTCATTAAATATTCTAGCTTATCCGATCGAGATATTCCATATAAACAACGTAGACTATTTTAAAATGCATCACACGTTTCATATCACAAGCTCAATCATCAAAACCTTGACTGCTGCTTCGGATTGGCCAATATCTGACGCAGGCGATGCAAAACACCATTCTTTGAGATGTACGAATCCGAGAGGTAATTTTGGAAGGAATTGTGATGCGCGTTGCGTCAGATGTGAACAGTATTTAGCTGAGAATCGTGTACACACGGATACACTGCATTGTACTACGAATTGAGAAACACACATATTAACAGAATGTAAACGAAAATAAAGCAATGTGAATCAGACGACTAAAACGAAGATCATATTATGCAGGATATTAAACGGAATTACCGAAAAACCAAACGATTTTCAACGATAGTCGGTACCTACTCTATATGTGGTGGGGCGACATTGAATCACGCATTCTGAACCTTCTTGGCCAATAACACTAATGCTACTAGTCGATTACCAACTCTGATTGGTCACTGATTGCGTGATATCCTCTCGCGGATACCGAGCGTGATATGGTTATAGTCGGTTATCTATTTATTATATTGACCTGAATCTGTCTAGAGTCAGCGCGCGACAGGTTACGGATAGATCGAGCTAGTTTGAGTGATATCTACGTAAATTGTGGTAACGAGGAAAACTAATTAATCTTAATGTAATGCGGAATGGAGTCATTTATGAGTCGCGTACGCCGAACGCATGTAGTAGGGACGTTACGCGATTTGTTTGCACAAACGAAATGGAAATTAAAATAATCGGTGCGTCTATTCTGCAGCGCTGCATCGCGATAAAGTGCGCGCGTGTGCGTGTCTAACGCGGCCGCGGGTGTATGAGTGTGCGCAGGAGTGTGCGCGAGGTGATCGTCCCGTTTCAAGGGCAGTGCAGCTAGCGCTCATATTAATAGTTGGCGACTATTTTCGCCGCGCCGCCTGCTGGGGCACCGGAACGTTATTATTGACATTCGCGAACTTCCAAACCGAGCTGGCTTACATCACACGCGGCTTTTCCTGTTTTTCACTTTGAAGTGGGCTCCCATTAGAGAAGTTCGGGATTTTATGGCCCACTTCTTATTTTCCAATTGGACTCGTACGCTCATTTAATGATTGACTCATTCGTGTTTGACCACTTCTGTAATTTCAGCTCATAGGTCAAAATATGCACGCCGTATCATACATTACCGTCTTTTTAATTTACATCAGTGAGCGTTTCAGACCGCAGTTACTTTGTTGAAAACTAAATATATTTATTTTGTATACAATACATACGTTTTGAAATGAGTAATATTTAGTTTTCTCATTTCAATGTTTTAAAGATTTTGAGCAACAAACTATACTTAAGATTGATAATCTCAAGCATAGTCAATCAGATTTCAGTACCACTTTGGACTAGCACTTTACTTATCACCCTATGAATACATGTCATCGAGCATCGCGACACAAACGAGCTGAACTCGTTCCTCGTTCTTTGTTTCGTCCATCCATACAAGGAAGACGAACGCCATCTGTCGGCGAGTTGCGCAAGCCGCGACCCACTTGCGCCGCGGCCGCTGCCAAACGGCTCCTCTACAATTACATATTTTGGTGTCGCAACACCCGCAACCGTCGCATCCGAGTTGAACGGCCCGACCTTGAGTTGCGCACGCGTACCGAAAGCGAAAGGACCGCGATCCCGGAATTCAGCGCCATCATAGACTAATTTGGACGCTCTGGCGAAACGCCCATCGAATGCACCGTTACACCTTGGATACTCACTCGTACGCCAAATCGCAATCATTTTTCGACGCGTTGAACCTTGAGCACCGCCTGCTATATTTCCGATACCATCCAAACTTCAAGCAGCATGATACGCGATTAGATATAATAATACAAATCGTACACGTCGCATGAAACGGGAAGGAAAATATATAGTTACGTATGTTGGTTACAGTCATAACGTATGTCGAACCCCCAGGAAAGGTACTACGCAAACATGCTTCATCAGTTCGATAAGATCCTGGCGTACGTGACCCGCGACCGCCGGAGTCAGTGCAATCACAAAACCACATAGAAGTTCCCTAGCAATGAATCACGAGCGATGGGAGCTAACACCAATGCGTCAGAAACCGTTCGCTTTGCGCGGCTTCCTTCGTTTACATTTCGCAACTCTGAGACGCTGGCAATCCTTCCGAAACAATCTATTCGTTCACTGCCTTAAAGTTAACGATAGATTTAGTTATCCGCTTCCATCCATCAGTTGGGAAAACCCCGATGTTATATTGTTTCATCAGTAAAAATAGCACGTTCTGCAACGTAATACACTATATCACCTATGTTTGTGAACTAACTGATGTATTTACAGTACAGAATAAAATAATTCGTTCGAGCCGGCTCAATAAATTTACACCGACCTGCATATGACCGCAGCTCGGAAACTTTATCACGACCTAATTCCGCTCCGAATCTCAGCGCTCCACTTCCCCGGAAACCTCATACGAGCGAGAGCTTCTTTTACGTTTACGATAGGTATAAAAACAGAGGGGCGTCGGAGTCCAGGCGGCCTACATACGCGCTCCACTGGTTTCCTGCCCGTTTTAAAATTATCCGCTCGCTCCCGGCGAAGCGGCAAAACGCGCCCTTCACGGACCACGGCCCCCCCTTCACTCTAAATAGACCGATACTTCCCTGACCACACTTCGCAAAGGAGAAAAAGAAAATTGCATTACTCACTAGCTTTAATCGGCGTTTGTACGTCTTCATTCCGAAGTCGGTTTGTTCTTTTAGAAACCGCCGATGTGTCAGCATAGCAACCGAGTTCATTAGTCCTTCATGAGGCTGAAAATTCGAACATATAACATGAAACTGTACCCTTTCATTTGGCGATCGCGTTACTCATTCTTTTATGGAGCACGAAGCTCTTTTCAATTTCATGAGAGGTAGTTAGATTAAGTGCGCCATTATGTCCGTAGCCCGCAAGGGACGTCGCGTGGACGGCCACGTAAGTGGGAGAGATGGAGTGGCTATCCTTGTGTTCGTGAGCCGAGATCTAACGGGGTCAGTGTTAGGCCGCATAGCGCTGCATAAATAGCTCCGCTCCCCACTTCGGTGCACTCTAAGATCATCATGTGGAAGTCGGAATAGGGATGCCCCGACGGACACACGCATGCATCATGCTATGCCGGATATTTGCAATTCAAAATCATAAGTGAATAAGACAATAAATTTGTCAAGCATGGCGGAAAATTTATATCTACTATATTGAGGTCTGTACATAACACATTAATAACATCACAATTTGAACCGAATTTTTTTGTCTGATTTCCCATACTATTGTATAATGTTTATTAAGAATTTCGAGATATTGCCGGGGCAATTTGATGACATGATCGTTAAAACATGTTGATCGGGCTTCCCCGAGAACTTCAGTAACGTATACTTATAATATATACGTATAATAATTTGTTGCCGCAGTCAGAGATTTGATATAACATTTGATTAAACAGTGAAGCTGAAGAGGAAATTTGCCGTCAGTTTTCCTTAACAGGAAAATTTATAAATATTCCGTCGAAAATATATTTGAGGCATATGTACAAATTTGTATAGGAATGTATACTGTATATAATACTCTGCCTATGAAAGCTTAATTTGCTAGAAATTAAATTGATTAATTTGTTGGTACACTGGTACAAGAGTTACTGACTCACTATGTTAGCTATGAATAAGTATGCTTCTGCTGCTCTTCCTGGCTATTTAAAAGGTGATAGAACATTTTGTACACTTAGATTCAGTTCCGTCTTTTCTATACGGGCATATGAGACCAGGGGCCATCTTCTTGTTAGGGGTCCTGCCCATTTAAAACGGATAAAAATGTGTCAGAACATGACTGATGAAGGGTCCCATAGTCGCGAAGAACTTTAATTTTATCAGCGACAAATATTTTTGTTGAGAAATACAATAGTATATATATAGTATTTCTCAAAGACACTAAAAACAAAGTTATTCCCTAGGTAGGTAGGTAAAGGTAGTTACTAAATTGAAAATAGTCTTAGAACCCCAAACAGCTAAATATCACAAACACACAAATTTCGTAGTGACGGGTCAATTTCAGCGTCGCGACGGCAGCCCTAGGAGTTGTCGGATATAAAACACAAGTAGTTGGGTTTCGCAATATATTTACGCGCACACGCGCCGTGCCAAACCGAGGATTCCAGCGAACAGAGCTGTTGCAAAACTTTAGTTTACTGGCTCCTCACCGCTACTTTACCAGCGTAGGCTTATAACCTGCGAGACGGGTCACAATTAAGATCAGACATTCTCCAAACGTAAACCAAATATAATGTAATTGTCACTACGGTTAACATATACTTGACTTTATGAAAAATGTCGAATACATAACTCTTCCTTAAGGAAGATATTGTTTGTCATTGCCTATACAGACACGACTGATGATTTTGTAATGGTATACATATAGATGCGATGTGAATGTTGCGCCGTGGAATATGGGTCGGTTAAATTTAGCGGCCATTTTCGAAATTGTTGACGCGTTTATATTAATATTCGGTCGCGGTGTCCTCATTATCAGATTACTATTAGGTTGAACCAATTTTATGAAAAAGCGGTTCAAATTTTTATCCATGTCACGAAATTCGTAGGATTTATTATGCCATCAAGATGTCACTTCTAGAAATTCATGAAACAAATCTCATGTAGCCGTAACATATTTCTTTCTTCATATAGCATAGCCGTAACATATGAAAAATATCCTAATACGTTATTTAAGTTTGAATGTGATAAATAATATATTCATTGTCGTTTGGGTTAGGGTCTAGCTTAATAGTTGCATATTGATATACGGAATGTTATCTATATTTGTTGAAAAACTGACAAAATGTAATTTTATCTCGAAAACTGTTCAAATATACTTTAATGACAAAATGTAATTATGAATATCATTACAGCATCACATAGATCTCATTACTGACCTTATATTTTTTTCAGATTAAATCTCTTAATTATATAATGTACAAACTTTTACTATTACCGCATGACGAAAATTGCTCGTGCAAGTATAACGTTTACGTATATATTTCCTTAATAATCGACGTACTGGTTGCAATTACTGTTCTCGCCTCCATTAGTAAAATTGGTGACATATAAAATTTTACGTTAATGCCAAACGTGTTGTTAAACCCAGAAAACGAAGAAAGTCCTCTACAATACGAATCCACACGTCCTATCGTGCTACTACGATTAGATAAATAATAACAGCTTAAAATCCTGTTTTCCATACTTTCTATTCGTAACTTCTCGTTAGAATTAGTATAAATCTTGAATATGATCAGTGGCAGCTCTTCGCTTCACACAAGGCCTATCTACCTATAGAGTATACAGTCAGTTAGTGAAACAGCATATCCAAAAGATCATGAGCCTTTTATAATAAGATACATATTTTTTCATGTCTTACTTTACGTTTTCCCTTTTACAACTCTAATAACTTACTGAACCGCTTTAGTACTTGTTGTCAAGATTTTATAAAAAACGTCACAGAACCACAAAAAGTATTTACTTATAGCAAAAAGAATAACGGTATAAATGTCCAATGTGTAACTGAAATAACAAATTAAGTGACGCCTTTGATTTATAATTTTAATATTCCTAAGTCGAGAGGCTGCAAAAACACTTCGAGCAGACAATAAAGTTGTAGCATAAATAAAAATATCAGACAATAAAGAAGTTCCGATTATATAGCGGGTGACGTCGGTGCACAATACCAATAGAAGTTGACAATTTAAATCGATAATTAGGCGAAAAAAACCGTTCCGGCCTGATTACGGAGTCAGGGTCGAGTTTGGCAACGTGTTGTGGAAATCAGGTGGACCTTGACCGCAGCGGCGACCCTCAACCCGCGTCTATTGCTGATCACCCAGCGACTGTTACGCCGAACCGTTCAATACTGTGCGCGAAATGTGACTACTGACAACACGTCGGTAATCTGTCCACGGCTCATTTCACTAGCGTTATACATCATGTAGATTCGTGTTGAACAGGAAAACATCGACGAAATAATCAATTACCTACCTAATTTAATCAAATCAATGTTGGTTTATTTTGGACAATATAACGTAGACATTTAATATAGGCCCTTATTACGTATATTTAAGACTACACTTTGAAGGTAATTACGGAGTTACATTCCGGGAATATAATTCTATGAACAAATCAGCATCAATACTCCCCTTACTCAATAATAGCAGGCAATATAACGAATATTTAGCTCTCTCGTTACTCCGTAAGTTATATTATTGAATAATAAAATAACATCACTAGCACTACCTATTCGTTATAAAACGTGTATGCAATAATCTATGTATCCAGGGCGGGCCGGACGGCAGCCGGAAATCGGTATTAGAGATGAGCGGAAGACGAAAATTCGCTCTCGTCACGCAATCTGCGCTGGCGCATCGCGGTAGCCATGCGCCGAAATAGCCCACTAGGTATCATTGTCCTCAAAAGGTTTGCTCAGAGTTTCTGTTGGCACAGTTAACAAAATTTATATTTTTGCATTAATCAGTATTGTAGAAATTATTCACGCAAAATCATAGTAATTTAATCTTTATATCATGAAGAACTTAATTAATATTTGCATGGTCTTCTTGTACCTACTTAAAATTCTTAAGTATACACAAAAAATAGAACAAAAAAAATAATTATGATTCTACTGTAGGTATAGCGTTTATTATGATAACTGCATTATAATTTCAAAGCTTATACAGTATCCTATTTAAATTGAACCATCCATAAAATCTCACTTTTTGTCGCTCAAAACGAGCAAAGCGGGTATAGACTATAGATTACATGGTCTATACAAAGCCAGAGTGATTGATGCAAGATGGCGTCCTGCAAGGAAGTGCTGGAATTCGCGAAGCGCGTTAGGAGGCGCGGGGTGGTTTGTGGGAGGGGGCGGTGTGACCTTCGCGCGTTGATGCAATGTCGCCGTGTCATTGACCACCGCGCCGCGCGCAAACAGTTGCACTCCCCCGCCCCCCGCCCGCGCCCCCACACCCAGTCTATCGCCACCCCTCCCCTGCACGTTCCGTTTCACGTTACGACCGGGATGCATTACTTTACTATATTGTGATGTAGTCTTGTAGTATCTATGTTTTTAACCAATTATCAGATGTAGAGTAAATTCTTGTTAATTAGATGTAAACCACAAGCAGAAGTGCTCTTGACTTCTTAATTTCGAAACTTTAACAAACATTTTCTTGTATGATTATACGAATATGTATACCTCTGACGTGTCCTCTGTCAATTTGATATAAAAATTGTATAAGATTTTATAAAACTGTAACATTTACCGAACCTTCTGGGTTCCATTATTTATCTGACCTTGCATTATTGCTGTACAAACACTGGCAGCCCATAAGACGACATTTCTCAGTTACATATGTTTACGTAAGCGGGGTGCACGAACTCAGCTCCGAATCACCTTCGCTCCGTCCCAATATACAGGTTGAGGTCGAATCGGTAATAAAAGTAGTTTTCGATAATACTGAAACGACAAACAAGATGACTTTCGTACTGCGACTCCGCGCTCGCGTTCGTGCGGGAAAGTTGACACTTGACATTGTGTCACTTGACAAAGACAAAATTACACTTTTTAAATGCTACAATTTTGGCTTCTGTACTTTTGGATTTATCTTTTTATGGCTCAAGATAAGCTTAGCACGGCATTCAATATTACTCTGTCAGTTCTAATATTAATAGTATTCTTTAAGTGATAGGCCATATCACTGGAATTTTCTAATCTACCACATAAGCGGAAGTTATCAGATTTTTTTAAATTTTAAATCATAATTATGCCGCGTATTTCGGTCTATACCCTTAAGAAAGTCAACTAGCACAGTATCGCAATTAACTGATCAACATTATTACGAGGAAACACCATGTGACAAATAATTTATACGTAAAATAACATAAACGTTTTTAAGACATTCCCTTTCAATTATAGAAGTAAAAGTGCGGCCATAGACACACTTAATTATAAAACAAGAGCGCACCTACAAATAGGATGTCCGAATTAAAGTATTTATACATTAGGAGTTGGTGCCAATAAAATCAAAACGTTTCCTTGAATTTATCGTAAGACAACTATGAAAACTTTTTAAAATAGAAGTTCTAAACGAGCATACAATACAACTGATGGAAAGTGACTACTAATAAAATTGTAGATCTACCCGCGGTCGGCCACAGCTGTGTTGCTACCCCTGAACTCTAACTCGGAATGCCTCGTATGAGCGTTCCCCCTTCAAACAAAAACACAGTAAAACTTATCAATGCTCTTATATAATATATTAGGTAAAATAAATACTGTTACCACATAGAAAAAATAGTAC
>DWJW01000056.1:0-10970 GCA_018249095.1 Zeutus zeutus | reverse complement strand
AAGACGTAAATACACCGCCGGATGTTTAATATTGTTTCATAATAATATACTATTTTATAAACATATTACAATACAATGAGATAACATTACTGTGAAAACCAACCCCAGTATTTGGTGGGGGTTTAAATATATTTTCGAGGGTTTATTATTGCTTAATAATAATCGCAACATAACTTTACCAGAGAACTTTTTATAAGACTGGCATTTTTCATTTTATGTTTGTGTAAACTTGGAAAAATACGCTGAAATTTAACATTTGCGATGCGCGGAATGAATGGGAAGAGTCAAACATATTAGCTTGAGTACGAATTGGCGCTGGCAGCGATACTCGGGGTACACGTAATTACCCAAAAGCGAGCGGATTTGCATATCAAAGTGGAAGCATAATTGAAGCCCGGAGTGTAAATAGCGCAAGTTGAATCGGATCGAGTTATGTGGCGCACTCTCGCCGAACTGTTACCAGCCGTGGAATATATGTCATCGGTTTATAAACTTCTTCCTACCTTTTTATTAGAAGCTTCCAGTTATTTAGCGAATGTGTGTAGTTTCAAGTAGAAAAAATGTAGATATTTTACATTCACCATCAACCCATTATTGTCCCACTGTTGGGCACCGGGTCTCCTCTCAGAATGAGAATAGTTTAGGCCATAGAACACCCACCACGCAGGCCCAGAGCGTATTGGTAGACTTCACTGATTTTTGAGAACCTTTTTGTAGAATTCTCAAGCATGCAGGTTTCCTTACGAGGTTTTCCTTCACCGTCAAAGCAAGTTATAATATTTTTTTAATACGCACTTAACTTCGTAAAAATCAGAGCTGCGTGCCTGAAATTAGAACCTCGGACCTCTCGGTTGATAAACCGAACTTCAAATCACTAGACTATCACTGCTTTTATTTTACACTATAGAGTAATAAATATTGTTGGAAGTATTTAATGTGTTTATGGGTATAATTGAATAATTTAAACGATGTCGTCACTCGACACATATTCCCTCGTTACCGCATAGTATTCAAATATACGAGAATTAGAAAAAACAAGTATACGTTTATAAACATTAAAGTCTAGATATCCAAAGCCTACATTTACATAGAGATTTACGTTCTGATTGTATTAACGAAGGATATTTTAAGATAAATTATTCGAATAAACACTCAGAGCATGCCCACGGGCCGTATTACCCTTTTAAGTTAGTTTAGAATAATGATCAGGTCGTAGAAGTCAAAATCCAATCGAGATATTACATGTAATACAGACATACTACACCTACGCCGTTTCGAAAGCGGCCCGGACGTCCCATTTGATTCCACGTAGGTACATTTACGGTGCTGACCTAATCCGATACAGTGAGTGGAATCCCTAAGTCTACACCAACGCAGCTACTCTAATGGAAGTGTACGTGTTACCACGAGCAATTCGCCCTGCAGCGCCAACGCTGTGAACCTCTCTTGGGATAATTTAATTAATCGACACGGCACAACAGCGGAGCTCAAACTGATTTCCTCCTCAGATATCCATTTACCGGCGTTATTGTGCCACTCAACTTTCAATTCGATTATGTTTCGTGTACAGGACGGATGTTCTACTCTTGCACTGACCCCGAACGCGAAGTCATGGTTCAAATATTGAATCTCGTTAGGCACGCTACATTAGTTATAGTCTTTTGTTGCTCATAATTCGTGGAACGTAACATGGGAGATTCAAATTAAATGTACAAGTTTAAACTTAAAAAGTTCTCTGGTAAATTAGTGCACGTTTCGGAAAAGTTGGTGTTAGAAGTAAGTAATAGAAGCGTGTTGGCGGAGTTGAGGTGAAGCGAGTTGAAGTAATTGAATTAACAATCTAGTTCACATTTTTAACTTCGAATTATGGACGGAATTAAAATTAATAATAACTACATTACCATTCGCCTAGTAGTAAAGCTATATTAAAATATTTTCTCGTTGAGATTTTTTATACAGGTTAATAGTCAGTAAAATAATCAAATTCGTAGTTCGCATTTAAAGCTTGGAATGCGAACGGATTAAAAAGAATTAAAAATAGCCGGACGAATTCGCCCCGTCCGATCCATTAAATCCACTCCATTTTTTAGTTAAGCATTATCAAAAGATTTTCACGAAATCAAACCCTTTTTTAAACCAACAATATACTTATAGAGTTACGTGACGAAGTTACAAAACATCTGTAAAAATCTCAATTGGAGTTTCTTGGCGGCTTTTCATCTCTTGAGCAATTGTGAACTGCCGTTTAGGTTGTATTATGACGAGTAAAAGCTCTGTTACTCCCTGAATACAATATAAAATCAAATCACAAGTTGTACTGTTTTAATGTAGTAGTGTTTCTCACAAATATTTGGATAAGCGAATTGTTTTTCAACCAACAATAGAAACCATGATATGATCAAATTAGATATATACCAGCATAAGTCTAAGGCAAGTTCGATATTTCATCATACATAACATTCTCTATATCTGGTCTTGTTTGAGAGTTTGCGTGGAAACTTTGTCTAAGGTACCGATAGGATTTCTGGAAGCGGGTCGACGAAATTGCGAAGCAGACTAATATAATAACAAATTAATAGGGGAGTAGATCAAGAGAACTGCGAACACTTACCAACAAATTATAAACAAAGGTATCGGGTATTCAATGGACAACAAAAGCTTCATTGATCAAATATTAAAGCTATAATATCTGAGGTATCGAACAAACATTGTCTTGTTTGAGACTCCGCAATCGGAACTTTGTGTAAGAAATAGGGTGAGTTTGTACAAGGAAAGCGGTGTGGCGGTGAAGCGCGCAAAAGTAATTAGATTAAGAGGAAACGTGGAGTCTGAGAGTGATTAACTGCCTGTATTGGTTGGTAACTTTTTCGTCGATTGGCTTTTGTTAAGCAATCTTTCTAAAACGGATAAATAGCATAGGTTAACAGATAAAAAAGACTAACGGTATTGAAATGAAATCCCGGTGTAGCATAAGATTAAATCGATATTGACCGGATTATTAGACTAAGGACCTCTTCCTCAAACTTTGATTGAAGAAATAAAGGGAGTGAAATTAATACTTTTGACTCTAATATAGTTCCTGTTAAAATCTATGAAAGGTGTTAAAATCGAAAAATCCCAATATCACCGAATATGCATGTTAATTTTATATATCTATCGATTGAAACACGAACATGTCTTTGAATGAATTACCGAGAACAGGACAAACGGCACGCCAACTAACAAATCACCGCTAAAACGCTAACAGATAGACGTGGAGCCGTGATTTTAGCGTTTGAGCAGAGTTGACGTACCCACTTGACGCATAGCATAATGTATTTAATTACGGGCACTTCGCGTCTGCTCCAATCTTGTAATTACGAAACAGAGCGGCGGAACGTAATCAGCGCCCTTTGGCACGTCGACGCGCGGAAAGCGCTCCACAGCTCGACTCTAGCAGCTTTTGACTCGCATTTCACAACCTGTTGACGAGTTAGTTAAGCCCCTACAGCGGGCACCGTCCGCACAAAGCGAAACTCGGCTATTACCCCTCGACTACTCGCTTACTTGATGACTCTGACCTTTCCAACTAATTTATACACGAAACGCGCTATTTAAACCTGTGACAAACGTTATGAGTATTTACGGGTTTAGCTCGACAAATAAATAAAATTGAAATATGGCTCTGTGAATTCAAAATTATTTGCTATTTCTAAAAGAACTTAAAACTGTATTTTATATTTTAGCACCATTATAGTAGCAAGGTTAATCTTTTCAACTGTCTAAAGGAACTAACTGGTAAAGACAAACGTTACTACAAGAATGATATAGGCTACCCTGAAAATACTTACAGCTTCAATGCACTTTGAAAAGTGCTCGCAAGTGTAACCGCTGACGTGAGCACGTCAAAAATAATTATAAACATTTGTACTTACAAATTAACATATAAAAACAAATTGGACTAGAGAAATTAATCTTGTAATAAACCGAGATCGAGCAACTTCGTCACATTACACGGATATTTACTTCATAACCTTCCACAACTTTTCCAACTTTCGCGGAGTCGACGAAGACCTAAATTAATTTTCTCATTTCGTAAATTTTACAGCGTCACAAAGTTTAAATCGTATTTCGAAACGGTAAATAAATAAGCACTTGCCTTGTCGTCGTCGCCTTCACTATCACACTGTAAAAGAAGAAAAAATATATATTAGTATCGACAAAGGTCTAATGAGAAACAAATTCCATGCATAACTTACATTAGAAGAACATGGGCTTACAATGCGTGCAGTTAATTAACTAGTAAATTAATTTACTTCTTCGATTTACAGATCTTCACTAATTACACCTCGTCTAGCGTCGACAAAACAGACGTGTATATAAAGCGACAAAATAATTATCAAGATACAAAAAAATGGGTATTACCTCTCAAATTGATATAACTGTAATTGGTTATAGAAAATATTAATATAGGTAGTTTTAAAACAATGGTAGAAATAAATGGTTATTACAGTAAAAAATGTACGAAACCTACGTAATAAAATAAAATCTCTTACGCATAATGGATGTAAACAGTCTCACGAATACTGATAAAACGAGGCTGCCTTTATTCACTAAATAACTCTACAAATCTGGAGAATCTTAAAGGGTCCAATGAAGGGAAAAAGGCTATCACCGTGGCATATTGACAAATAATCCGTACAAAATTTACGAGGTAAGTTCGCGCCGGGGGGGAAACAACAAGGGATCAGGCGGAGATTGGTATTACAATTTCAAATAAATACAGAGCATGAAGTATTCAGGGCGGGCACAGGTAATGTTATGTAGTACGGAGCGGCACCGCCTCGACAAATCTCGTGATTTAGGTGCGATACGCGCCGAATATCGAACAGGGACTATGTGTGTTGCGTGATCGGGGTAAATTTGCACCGAGTAATCGAAAATTATAGCTTTCACGTTTAAATAACTTTTGTAGTGGCCCACGATAAACTGTTATGGCGCAAAATAACTGTTGCCGTTGATATCTTTATAATATACGTGTACAGTATACGAAACGAAATTTAAATGTGGAGTATGTAAAATGTCTTATACGAATGTATTTAAGACTAAAAATATCTACGATTTTACGTTTGAGATATTGAGTTTCTTGCGTCGATTTTTTTCATAATTAAGACATCTTCCCAGCGCAATATGTTTGTAGTCGTTGAAAAAGATTTATATATAAAATGAAAAATTGCCTTTATATAAAGCTAATAAAATTTCAACACCATCAAAGTACAATAAGAATGAAGCTTCGGCTAATAGCAGAAGAAAACGAAAGCGGAAGAACGAAATTCATGCATCTAAGTTAAAAGGTCAACCGCATAAGAAAACCGAGACAGGTTAAATAGGGTATATGCTAGAAGTAACGAGGAATATACTGATTATACTTACGATATAGCCTTTTCCGGAACTACAGCGGCTACTGGCCTGTAGGCAGGAAGAGAAAGCGAACTTATGAGTGGACTGGAGTGACTTAGGTTTCGTAAAATCACTACCATATCTCCCTTAGGGCGCCATCACATAGTGAGTGAGTTTACATCGAACTATTGTCCAGTCAACAAATACGAATGTATGTGTGACACTTGTAGACAATTTTACGAAGTTCGGCGTTGTTACAAAGGTAATATTAGTTATATCGTTAGCTCTACAAGTCCGGATAATGCAAATTTTTAACCAACCTATCCCTGAATTGCGAATATTATCATACGAGTATTTTCACGATCTCACTACATGGACTTTAAACACTATCACTTTAACGTGCACTTTAATTATGAGATGGTTAAATATGTTAGTTGTTATGTGACGGCACCTATCTTATATATTTTTCTAAGTGAGCTTAGATACAGCTGTTCAAGAGCAGGTTCATAGGAGCTAGTAGCTTTATCGTTTGTCTATAATGATTCGATTGTGAAGAGCATTTGGGAGATATGGAACATTGCAACGAAATAATAAATAGAAATGTAACAAAAATATATACAAACTAAGAAAAGACACACAATCACAACATTGACTGATTTGTTTTTATACATGCTTTTTGACACTGATTCAAGACACTGTAAGACGGTTTCAATACGGAAAGTAGAATATTTCAGATCATAATCATATTTGAAAATATTTAATATCACGTAATATTTATTTTACGTTAACTATTTGGTGTACACAATTGTAAATTTGGTACTTGGTTGATATTATATACGCTCATCGAAATAATACAACGATATAACTTTAAACGAATACCCGTAAGATATTTGTTCCGATTACAATTGAATTTCGTCTGACATTGATAATGAAATGTTATTTTCGAAGAGTATAGGACTAGAAGATTATCATTTGTTATACGTACGTCACTAAGACGATCACGCGAGGAGTCGGGGTCCCGCGGCGCCACTGAGCTGCCCGTGAGCCGCTCCGAGGCTCTTCCACTGTCATCCGACGTCCCAGCGTCTTGAAGCAGCGTAATACCCTGCACACGGATAACTCACATTATTTATTTGACGACATTTAATATTTAATTCTAAACGGTACGCATACAATTCTAAAGGACCGGAGGCTACGACCGGTAAAACAATGCCGCTCAAAATGTTTACGATCCTCACGGTTCCTTTCGCTGGCCTGCAAAAATAAACTTCATACGAATCAACCGAGACAGGACACATAAAATGTTTTCCCACAGAAACCTAAACCAACCGTAATAATGAAAACAAAAAATGAGTAAAAAATACTTTGGGGAGAAGCGGCTACTTCTAATTTGATTTGCCGAGGGGAGTACGAAAGCTTTTATGTAAGTTCGCAAAATTGAGCGGTAACTACGATAAAAGAAAACTTGATAATACAGATCGGCGCTGGTATGGCGCTATGGAGACGAGACGAGGCAGCCCACAACGTAACGTGGCCGGGTTCCGACAATAAAACGACTCGCCCATTTATCACATTTCCCGTCTATTTTACGTTGGGGTTCGAAAGACGCACAGGTCGGGTAAGTGAGTATGGCAAGCGACGAGTTCGACGAAACGGATAAAAGAGAATAAAACGGAAGGTAACTTGTTGGTAAATGGATAACTCTTCGACCGTTCTTACCCATTGAACTTTTATGGGGAAATAAAAAGACGAGCTTGAGAATGAAAGGGAATGTTGATTGTTTTCATAACTGAATTTTATGGTTCTTATTATGGCGCACTTTTATTCGAATATCTCTTTATAAAATCGAGTTTAAGCATCGACAAGCATTAATATACACTTGCATGTATTTTATGTAAGATCTATTCAAGTGGAAAGTGTTTTGAACAAACACTTCGTTTGCATGCTCAAACGTAATTAACAACGTAAACACATACAATGGATTTAAATACTTATGGAGATTTAGCAGTATCCGTTGCAAGGAACCCGCATTCTACACAAACATAATATGTGTATAGGGGAGCTTGTAAGGTCATAAAGCTGAGCATTGTTAATGGCGTCTTAAGTAGTCGCTAAGACATAATAAAAGTTGAATACACTCAACCCCACATAAAAGCCAACAATAAGACATACGCGCACGATTACGTCCCCGATTCTAATAAAAGGGATTGCTTTCCGACCCTTTACATAGATAAACGAGTCAAGCGGAGTCACACATATCAATTTAATCCGTGTTGCGTAGGCGAGCGAGATCCCACTAATCCACGACGGATCGTGTTCAACGGGGATGTAGCGAATCGTGTTAACCACGTAATTACTTTCTCATATTATTTAGAGATTAACTTAAGCTTGGCTTTATTTTGCAAAATGTTTAACTGTTCACTATAATAATGTTTATTTTTTTATACAAAAACGTGCCAAGACCGATAAAGCGGCAATAAATTGAACATTTTATTGAACAAAATGTAGCTTGTAGTTTATTATAAAGGCAATTTTATTAACGCCAATATGTTATATTCAACGCAAAAGACTACAATATTCTGAAAAAATAATCAAATAAAACAGATCCCACAGAAATAAAATATATTCATCCTTAAATACTTTATATTCAACAAATCATAAAAGTTCATAACGAAGCTAGCAGACTTCATAAAGGCAAAGACTAAATGTCCCAGTTTAGTTGATGTAAAGTGCGGATTCAGTGGGTGTACAAGTCGGGAGTGCCATTTAATCTGTATCTTTATGACAGTCCGGGAGTGCCGGGAGTTCGGCCGGCGGGCGGTGGGAGGGCACTCGACTCGACCGGCGACCGACGACACAACCGCTAATTGAAACAACGACCGCGGCCGAACATTATTACTTATTCATGAGAACTCCATATGGCGGCGGAACGTGACCAACGCGATAAATCATTCAATTACATTTTTCATGAATAGATAGACAGTCTTGACTGATTTAACTCGTTGGTGTCGTTTGCCTTTTCGTTTTTATTTTATCCGTTCATTTTCATATATTGCTTTTAAATATTAAATTGCAAACGGGTCACATTTCAAGACTTACGCACGCGTCACGTATAAATGTAAAGCTGAGTTGGGTGTTTATTTTTTGTATCCGTTGTACACACTACATACCATCAAACTTAAATATCCAATTTAGTACCGTTTTGACGTGCAAGTTTTATTCTCGCAACGCTACAATACAAGACATGCTCGTTGTATTAGATTTTTATAATCACAAAATACATTTAAATTCTCTTTATAGGTACGGATTGTTCAAGAATTACACTACCAAATAAGTTTCTTAAATTGTAAATGTGTTTTTGTGACAGATTCCAGACAATTTAACATACAATGCATAGTACTTAACAAACTTTTACGACGCAGTACGAACCTATCTTTCAAACATTGTCACGATGTTGGAAGTGGCATAAGGAAATGTATAATAACTGATCGTGTATTCATTGTTTTGCTCACTTAGTCCGCATCACGCAAAAATCATTAAAATTTATGAGCAAATGTGCACGTACAACATGTAATTCAGACGTGGACTCGTATAGAAGATATACGGCTATATAACTAAGGTAATAAATCATTATTTTTGCCCATGAATAAGGCGGGTGTTATTAATCATACCACAAATTATAAGCCTCATATAAACATTTCTTTAATGCTAGTGGCATATAGTTTCTATCGGAGGTGCGTTAGATGTAAATCCCTCATGTGACGACCAGTAATAAAAAATTTTTTTCTTTAAATATATTAAGGAAACTAGCAAATAACTGTTTTACTCTAAAGACAACCTTTTGTAATTTCCAAGATATTTATTGGGACCGCGTAAAAGGTTAGGTTAGTTTAACCACAGTTAAAAAAGTTTAATATTTATCACAACCTATTATGGCTTCTTCCAGACACATTCATTTCTGATGCAATGGGGGTCGGCCCAATTCCATAAGATCAATTCCGAAATCCGAAACACGACGGACCGACAGATATAGAAGCGCATAATTATGGGCTCTCGTGCCGACGTACGTCGGGAGGTGATTGTCAGCAGTCAATTATTTGTTGATCAGATTACCGCGTCATTATGGAGTCAAGTGCATGGGGGGGACGCGGCCTCGGCGGCGGCAAGGTGGCAGGATGCGGTGTCGCTAAGTGGCGCGTTGCATAATTTATTTATGTCGCGGCACGTTACTCGTTGGAACTTGTCTGCGATACCGGGACCCCGTTCTAATTACTGAATGCATTAACGTGTATTGTAATTAATGCACGTCGTATGGGTTTAATTAAGCGCATTAATACGCCGTGTATCTGTATACTTCTTTTGTGCTGAGATTTGAGTTTCGCGCAAAATGAAAACGTTGTGTACAACAATGAATATCACACGAATGGTAGATTTTTAATTCGTGATTTGAAAAATCTTTTATACAATTATTCCGGAGGTTCACTTTACTAGTGCAACAGTATAACGACTATTTATCACAAAATTTTGACATTGTTAATTAGAGAAACATAAATACTGGAATTCAGTAAGGTGAGCGTATCTTCCTTCTAGCCAGTTAAATTGTTCGTCCAGGTCGTATATAATAATGCATTAACTAATATCCGATAGTCGAGTAATTCACAATAGATTACTGAAAGATTCATATCATCAATATTATCTTTGTATCCCGACTGACAATAGCGAATATGTTTGAATAGCGCATTGATCATATTGCGCTGTCAGCGGATAAATCAGTTTGAACGTTCGCATCGGCCACTGACAACGGAACGAACACATTACATTAACTAGGTACATTCTAGCCAGTAAATGGAGTTTCGCGATAGACCGCTCTCGGATTAATATTACACATCGACAGGCCCAACTAATGGAACTGAGATCGAATTAACATTATAGCCCCGTTCCTATTTTATCATCATGACTGCATAGCTGGAATTCACTTTAGTTGAGTTTCTTGTATGCATACACTGCAAACTACAATTACAAATTGAATTTTAAAGTAAACCGAATTACTTTTACTTTCTTTATAATAATTGCCACAGTAAATCGCTGTAGTTGTGAAAATAATACAATATAATGTAAATTACACCGTGATGTTTCATTACAGCATCTAATCTAAGTATGAGATTGCTATCGGAGAATGAGTGTGTTATGTTAGCACAGTGTAATCTGTATTTATAAACATTGTATTACCGGCAAGCTCACGACTCTGCATGCTACGACGGTAGTGCATTGTTGCTGTTGCTCACGTAATACGTGTGTTGCCGGCAATGCTACTGTTTGCCTATTAACTACAATTGTGAACATCACACTTTATGGGTACACACGGTTTCACAATGTTTACATACTGCATGGATACTGTTAGTTTGCATTCCGCCAGATTCAACGCATAAAGTTATTACATGGTTTTCGGTTCTACGCTTATGTTGCTACTATGCTAGTGCTTCATATTCATAATAATATAAACAATAATCACCCTTTGCATAACATATACCTATACATAACATATACACACACATACATATAACTATATATGTTACGTATGTTTATATGTT
>DWJW01000055.1:0-11024 GCA_018249095.1 Zeutus zeutus | reverse complement strand
CGGCGGCTGCGGCGGCGGCGACGGACGCTCACGGTACTACCTAGCGGCCCTAGCGGCGTAGCGCGTAGCGCGTAGCGGCGTAGCGCGTAGCGGCGTAGCACCCACTGTCCCGCACGCTCGCCCGCGACGACTCGACCGTTCGCAATCCCGTACTGTTCCGTGCGCATCGCTCGTCACCGACGATCACTTGCGGTTACGATTCGATTAGGACGTTGTTGTATTTTTTTTTATTTCGTTTCGATATGTTGCTGTTGTGATTTTTTATCATTTTATCGTTCTGAACCCCCCGAAATGAGGTGGACGCTTTAGGCTTTTACTCGTTGTGTACATGTTTCGAACGACTTCTTTTTCTTTCTTGGCTTTTTTTATTTTATGACCTAATTCGTGATGTATGATGACGTAATTCAGTTTCAGTTGTACAAATCGGGTGTTTTTCATTATATTAAAATTTAAATTCGTACGTTGTGTCGAAAATTTTCCTAGCTATTGTAAATTGTAGAAAATACTATTATGGTAATAACTTCTTTGTTATTTTATTACCTTTCTCATTATTGTAAATGGATTTGTTATTCCGAAATGTATTGGACGTGGACAAATTTTCGTCGTGAATGAAAACTGAAACTGATTTGACAGCGTTGTGTCGTAACAGTCGATTGCGATTGGTCCAGGGTCGATGACTTACCGGGAGCTTTTCAATAGTTCTGTTTTCTCGTTTGTAATGCATCTCCCCACGTCTCCGGCCGTAGATCGCCCCTCCCGCATCCGGCACAGGCGCCCACCCCCGCACTCGACCGGAGCGACCGACCCCTCGACATCGACGTTCTGACACGACACCTCCCACTCGTCGTCCCGCCTCCATCCTCCCGCTTTGTGACGTCACATCTAGCGTTCTCCATCGAGGCCACCCGAGCGTCCGTTCCATTAGCAGTTTCCGCTCGCACCCATTCTTTGGCGAGTAACCGTTCGAGCGAGCATGGCGCCCCCGGGCGGGCGCGTACAGAGAACATCCACACCACACTCGTATCGCTATCGGTGGCTCGGGCAGTCGGCGCGCGGCGCGGCGAGGGTGTAGCGGCACGTGTTGGTTGCAGCTGCGCGTGGTGCGCGCGTTCAAGTCGACGCTGGAGGACCTGGAGGAGCGGCTGTCGGCGCACTCGGCGGCCGGGCTGCGCTCGCGCCTGCGCGCGCCGCCCGACATGGCCTACATCGACGACGACGCGCCGCGCACCGAGACCACTATATTCTGAGCCGCGTCCGCTAGTCGCTCGACCTCCCGCCCGCGTACCCACCCGCTCGGCGCGGCTCGCTCGCAGCGGCGTCGACGACCGCGCACCTCCGTACCTCGGGACCCATTACGTAGTTAGCCCATTCCGTGAGTCGGTCTGTCACTCGTTCACAAATTCGACGACCACTGCTGACTGGAGACGAACTTATTTGTAAATAAGGTAGATATCTTTCCTCGTACGTCTCTTTATATGTATATCGGAGCAGTGATATTTTGTATAGCCGTTATATAGAAACTGTTTTGAATGAAGTAACGATAAAAGCGTAATTGTTATCTTTAAAGATTTTACTGAGACGAATGATACTTGTAAACGTTTTCAAATCTCACTAGCTCGTATGTAAGTAGTTGTTCCGGAATTGTGTACGGCTAAGACCCACGGGTGTTCCGCTCGGTAGCTTTCGTGTTTTGTTTCATAGTCAATTTTGGGACCACTTTTACCCGTTTCTTACTTAATAACTGAGATACTATTCTACGATTATAATAGCTAAAAATCTCGTATCGATCTAAAGCTAATAGATTGTATTCATCTAGTGATAACCGACCCCTTCCGATACCTAGTACGTATGCGACAACACATAGCAGATAAGAGAGCGCTACGGACGAACAAACGACCTGGTTATGCGAATGTTACGTTAATGACATATATTTACGATCATTAATAAATTTTGAAGCAAATTCCATAGCATTTTCTTTGACTCGTATAGTTATGGTGGGGGCCGCCCAGTTTTTAGCGAAACCGCTCTATTTCAGATGTTAACGGTAAGTGTAGGTCTGTCGCGTACGCGGGAGTAGCGGCCAGCGGCCGTCGGACTCGCTGACGTAGGTACAATCCAGTACAATAACAGTACGGTAAACAGTAACCAGTAGAAGCATGGCGCTCGTTTGCACGTTCCCGGCGCCGCTCGGAGCGGCCGGCGGTAGGCTATCGGTATCTGACGGCACCCACGGGTGCACACTGACGTGCGGCCATTTTGTGACGCGCGTACACAAAATGGCGGCCGACGCACTTAGATTGTAAGTACAGAGTAACTGTTGAAGAGATGTTATCGATTCTTTTTTTTGGGTACAAATAATGTTTTTTTTTTTGTACTTTTTTAATTAATTTCGCTTCGCATTTAATGTGTGATCATGCTTATGTTACAGCGTTTTGCATGTATACAGATGTCTGTGAGTATGCACAATTGTATTATTTTTAATTATTAGATGTTTGGTACGTAGAACTCCTGGTAATATTTGTTTTTTCTTTTAATGCAAGAAGCAATTACTTTGTCTTATTAATTGTATTGTATTATCAGTCTCAGTGAAATGTCTTATGACTAATTGATTTATTGTAATTAATACTGTAGTATTTGCGTTCGACGTGTCGAACTGAGCTATTTATGTTATCCATATCACTATAACTACCAGACTTCTAACTTTAGTTTGTAAGCAGCGATACGAAATTTATGAGAGCGCATAAGATATATATTATTATCTCCACTATTACACCAAAACTAGCGATATAAGTACCTAACCTAGTATATGATTTTGAAATTTGAAAAATGCTTTTAGATTATATTCTCTTTTTGTTTCTTTCAATTTTATTTTTTATTTTATCGTTGACTCGGTTGTGTAAGTACTTATTTTATAAGTTGATTTCATTATCTTTTAACTTATTTTTTGAGTTATTTGTAACGAATACATATTAATGTTGAATGATACATACTTAACCGGCATTATAAGCGACCACTTTGATTAAAGAAACTCATTTTAATAAAAGTATTTATTTAGATTGTACCGATATTTCATTTTGTTGTACCTCCAACGACCGCACACTCGCATTCCGCCGCGATGTAGCTCACATACCGGATCTTTTCAACTTTCTGCGTAGTAGTAGCTTTCCACACGGTAATTTTCCCATTTATTATTTCTTTTATATATTTTGTACTTGCTACTGGATGCCCTCGATTGCCCCGACCCAACTAGTGTGAATGCCCCCTTACCTTAGTTAAAGATAGGCACTTGGCTAGTAACGAAACTGCTGTCGAAATCTTTTTACTAAATTTCTACTAAAACCTAATAACACACGTAGCGTTCGTGTTCTAAAACCAAAAAATATTTTTTATATATTATCTGATTTTGAATTTTTATATATAATATATATATGTTTATAAAAAAATATCTTTAAAGTAGTTAAAAGTAATTTTGGTTTTGGTACACTGGCAATGTTCTAAATTTTCCGTATTGGCAACACCGAGCAGTTTGGTTACGCTCCCGCGCACGCGCCTGACACGAGCGGTAATGTTGTTTTCCAGCAAAAGGCGGACATATTGGCCGGCCGAAGGATTTTTGTCAATAATTATTTGGCCGAGCACCGGAGGATCAGCGTGCAAAGCGGCGGGAGCTCCCTACCGGCCCTCAGCCCTGTATCGCATCAGAGCGATGACTAAAACAACATTAAATAAAGGACACCCGCCAAACCGGGCGAAGTTTTACCGCCTGTTCAATAGCCACATAGTGCGTAATTATTATATAGAGCGACGTATAGACAACAGCTTCGAATTAAATGCCTATATGTGTTAAATACTGCCATTTAAATTAACTAATGAAACTATTTAAACGTTTTTGTAACTAACGTATCCTAATTATCGTAAATGAACCGCATTTTCTGAATCTTGAATTGTATGTAGTTTGAGTAAGACTTGTTTGGAGTATAGCGTAAGAGATATTAGACGATGCAAAATATATTATAGTATTTAATGTAAATGGTGCACCATTTTTAGATTGGATATTTATAGCTGTGTCGTGACGAGTTTCATTTTTATAATTGAGATGATAGAGCCATTTTCGCATTTATATTTTTTACAAACGACTTTTTCCTTTCTGTAAATAATCGAGGATAATCTTCTGTCTCCTTTTTTATAGTTATAACGTTGTTGTGTGTTGTGCGAAGTAAAAATTTTATAAAGATGATATATTACTATAATGAATGTGCCATTATTTATAAAAGAGTCACGAATGTGCTATCGAGTGCTTTTAAACGTTCCGAGGAAAATATTTAAATTTGCTTGTTTCGTGTGTTGTACCGAATGCTGGATGTTGTCTTAGATTCTTAGTTAATGTTGAATATTATATGTATGTCGTATAGTCTTCAGGTATACCGTCTCTATATTAGACTAGTATGAGTAAGTCTATACCTATCCCTTTTGTGTTCGCTTCAAGAATATTACAGTAGAAATATTTGCATGATAACGACAATTTCCGTAGTGTCTGAATGCATGTTTTAATTAAACGACCAATTATTTTTCATTTTCTCTTAGACAAATAAAGCACACACACGACACTACTCTTACTACAGGTCTTCCAAATCTTCATCTATTTTCTTATCTTTTCTTTTAACCCTCCATCCTTTATCTTTTGCAAGCAAATTTAAATATCCTTGAACATAACGTGAGATATATCGATATTTAAATTTCTATGTTATTTACAATTAGCGTTTATATTATTATAATGATTCTTAAAATCATTGATGCACTTCGTTTAGTGATAAACTCATCGCCTGCTATAGGTGTTAAGGTATAGACTAACGATATATTCTAAAATTAATATATAACAAGTTGAGATATGTTTTGGTGTCCACCGAGCGGCGTACGGAGATAACTTTTCGAAACTATGCTTACAGTAGATCACCGCGGTAGAGTTTAATAGATGAACACAAATGAACAGAGATATCGAAGCATGAAGCTAATACAGCTGTTGGTATGAAATACTGTCTGGTTCACTGACGCTTCTTGTCCTATTTGAAATTTAGTAATAAAGTACATATACTGCAAAGTAACTTTTATTTCAAACAACCGTACCGGAGCGACGCGATATAAGGTAATTGAACTGAGAGATTTTGTGTCGGTGTCAAATGTTTGATGGCGGCCGTCATCTGGCCATGTTTGTCGTGCGTCGTATCGATGTTAGAGCCGCTTCCGCTTCCACACCACGTACAGTAGCCTCACCAGCCAGCATGGACGACTATCACGGCTAAAGCGTAGTTGAAACGCGTGAAAATTTATCAAGTGATAATTCCGTTCTACGATTTCGAACGATTTCTTGCGACTAATCCGAGTGATGGACGAATTTGGTGTCTTAATAAAATTTCACGCTCTATTAGATTCAGACGTATGATTTAGCCACGCTTTGTATTAGAACGTACACGCACGTCTACCGTAGGCCCCGAAAAGTATAAGCCAATGTAGCCACAGGCATGTATATAGCGCTTCTGTTTTAGACATAGATCCGAACTCCTTATCTGGTATGTGAGCGACTACGTTTAAAATATAAATGTGCTTGATTAGATCGTATGGCATGGAGTACGATGGACACACGGTCCCGCTGCGCGGCACGACACTCACACGACACACACGCCCGGGCGGCGCGCGCTCGGCCGCCCGCGACCAGCGGCGTGTACAATCGATCGATGTTTCATATTGATTTGTTGATTTTTTATTTACTTTAAATACTGTTCACGTTCATAATGTAACGGAGCCCTGGATGGAATATGTAATTACGGTAGCTTTAAGTGCACAATCATGAATGTGCTTTTTAAGACTAGGAGGACCCCGCGTTACGTATTTTATGTTACTCTGTCTTTTATTTGTCTTCCTTCTGAAATCTATCCATGCTTCGCGAGGCGCACTTGCTTCGAACTATCCCTGTTACCTTCAACACCGCAGAGCCCTTCACTGTTCGACCAACGCTATTCTACAGCTAACTTTCTAATTCCAATATAACAGTCTCGTACGCATCTCTAATCGACTACTGCTCTTATCTTTCCTTTTTCGATTTGATCTTGTTTGAATTTAATATTATCAATCTAGCCGCTAGCTTTGTTAATAAAATCCAATTCATGTTTACCACAGGTGTAATTTATCAAAATCTCTCACCAATCTCGCATATCTATTTCATTGGCTTCTATTTCAAAGCTAGGATAGTCGCACGAACCTAATAGACGAATAGAATTAGTGAAATGTATGAAAACAATTGGATTTATATCAAAATTTGTAATGTGGGATAGCGTTGGCGGCACGTGCCCTCCGCCAGGGTCACTCTCTTCGTGTCGTGTTACTCTTATTTCATATTCTTGTTTTTATTTTCTTTCCATGATCCCCATTGCACACGGAAGGTCATAGGTGGAGAGTTACAAGAGCGCTTGATTCCGGTGCCCTACAGCAAGACATCCACCGATCAAGCTGTAAGATTTAAACAAAGCCTGCTCTCTCATACAATCTGTTTGTTATATTTTACGTTGTCCTTGCGGTTTTGTTATTGTTATTACTGTACTCTATACTTACAACTGTTATCCGTTCTAACTTCCCGTTTCGTCTATAGCCGCTGACCCTTTACTTTCAGTTCCGTTTTTTGTTTTCGTGTACCTTAATACGTTTGTATAGGCGAATGTTCCCTTGTAAGTTTGTCCGTTTGAAATTAATCGGTCAGTGTAAGCTTGCATGCTACACCGCGCACGTCTGAGGCATGCGCTACGTTTTCATGTCTGTCTGTGTGCTTGTTTCGTTGTTTTAATGTTTCCTATGTGTTGTCGTACGAGCCAGTTCATTTGTCATTGTACAATTTCAGTCGCTGTGAGCACATTATTGTTTGGTCGCTTGTATAAAGCTAGAGCAATCGTCAGTATTATTATATCATTTTGGGTGACGTCAATGTGTCCGAAGCGATCAACAACAGGCTAAAATAAAATAAAGATAAAAGAAAGAAAGGAAGGTAAATTTTCTTTATATGTTAAGAAATTAAGAGTGCTTTACACATTTCATTCTACATTTGTGTCTACTCATTATCATCGATAATTTTGACATTATTTCAATTGCAAATACAGGTGTTGGGAAGCACTTATGAATACTCAACTCAATCTCATAGATGACTTTAACATTATTTCAATTGCACATATCACTAATGGGGAGCACTCATGAATATATTTCAAGACTAGCCACATTTTTATAAAGAAATTGCTTTAGAAATAAAACTGTTTAGATGGTACAAGATTAGAAGATACAATCATACCATGATCCATTTCCATCTTAGAAAGCCTGATTAGACGCAGCTCGCAGAATTGTACGTAGACGTTAGATCCTTCGTAAGTACTGTATGTGGAACCGGAGCACCGGTATAGCGATCCTAGTTAGTTGCTGCTACGGTGTACATAGCGACGTTAGCTCGCTGTAATTTTATGTTGGCCTCATAAATCACACTCCGGACGGCATCGTAGCGTTGTATATATTATTTTGCCTCACATCTGCACTCACTATCGAACGTTATCCGTGGGGTTCCACCGCAAGCTCCATCTAACGCCAGGGATTCGTCATGGAAGCTTTCGTCACCATCAAAATAACAACCATCTTAAATATCAATAGCTTTTAGATCGAAACTAACGAGCTTAAGATCATCGGAAGTGGTAGGCTTCGCCGCGGGTGACGTCACCGGCGTCGGTACTAGGGTCAAGTAAGCTTGTACCTCGCTTTGATGATCGGACACCGAGTACCGGATGAGGCGATCGTCGTTGCTTCGTATGTCGGCAGATAGAGCTTCGCGAGTAGCCCGCATAGAGCAGGTCAATGTCCAAATGCAGTCACAGACGTGCACGACCGCCGGCGGCGAGCGACGAGCGTAGTTTCGATGTTCACTGCATGGCATGCGCGCGGGACCCCGCTGCGAACGATAACAATATCTGTGACTGGAATTTTGAATTACCTACCGCTTTCTCGCCTCTTTTCTAATGGCTCGGTGTGCTTATATTTATGTTCGTTTCGACAAATGTATATTTATCACATGTGACTACGCCTCCTTCTGCTTCAGCACCCTTAAAATTTCCGTGGCCAAACAAATCTGCTTCTCTATGCGAGTGCGAGTCTCGAGCGTTTCGGGACGTCGTCGGATACGTCTCTTCCGTCCGGCGATTTGTTTAGCCACAAGAGTGATGAATTAGAAGGAGTGACCGATGTTCGCCGATACCCGTCTCGCCCTGACCGCCTTCCACCGTGGACGTACTCCCGTAACATTACTTCGAACTGAAACGGGGGTGCGTCCGTGCGAGATAAATAACGACCACCTCCGCACACACTATTGGCACCGTTTTGTCTTACGAAATTGTGGCATTGGGACCCACGATCGTGTCTGCGGTCACATTTATCTCGTCCCCGCCCCGGTATAGCGATTGATCGAAATACACCGCAGTTTATTTACGAGTTTTTAACGCAAAGTTAGTTTGGCACCGTAAGTTTGTCGGACGAGTTGTCGTCGTTCCCGAACAATCGCTAGCCGCGGCTCGCGTCCCGGGGCGGGGGCGGGCGGGGCGGGCGGGCGGGCTCTGACGGCTCGCCGCGCGCAGATCCGCGTGGTGAACGCGTTCCGGCAGGGGCTGGACTCGCGCGGCTCGCTGGCCGACGCGGCGCTGGCGGAGGCGCTGCGCAAGCAGACGGCGCTGTCGAAGCGCTACTCGCACTCGTCCAGCGTGGAGTACGAGCCGCGCGACCAACTCGCGCCGCACGACCTGGACGTGGAGCGGCTGTCCAGCCACTCGCACACCGAGACCGCCGTGTAACGGACCACCGCCTCGCCGCCGACGCTCCGTTTGTATTGCCGACGATCGTGTGTAAATGCATATTTTTTAACTCGAGGATTGTCACGTATTAGTTCCGAACGCGCGGTCGCGGCGCGGCCGTCCGCCGGCCGCTCGGCCGCCGGTGTACTTGAACATGAGTTATTGTTAACTAGTGTGTTTAATTATTCGATTGTTTTGAAAATATTTTATTATTATACGCGTCGCGTCGAGTCGCGCGCGTCTGTTGAACGAATAAAAAATATTGTCTAATTATTAATTTTAGATTTAAGCGCAATGACGAGCGAATGGGCGTGTGTTTTTTGAAAATAAAAATAAAAATTTTCGCATAGTATCGTGTCATCTCTTACACGGAATGAAATGTTTTATATTGCTTTTGTCAAAGACATGTTGTGGAGCGCCGGCGAGGGGCGGGCACGCGCGGTCCGCGACTCATCCTTTTGTATAAAGTTGTTTCATTTGTAGCGCAGCATCATCGTTTGTACGCCGAGTGATATTAGCGGCCGCGCGCCCCCGCCCGCCAGCGCCTTATATACTTAAACTAAATTATTGAACTATTAGTTAAGGTGTTTGTTATAAATTTCAATAACTTTTTTGTTTTTACGACCTTTTCCCCTAAATCTAAGTATACATGTAAGTCATATCTCGAAGCGTAGACGCATCAACCGAAAAAGTTTCTATACAAGAACCGAGGAGCGCCTTCTTGTGTAAAAACCGACGTAGTCCACTTTAAACATCTTCGAAATGTTTAAATAGAAATAAACATTAAATTGTATAGCTGAAGGTATTTATTTGTAATGCTAGTCTCTTACGAAACAAATACTAATTATTCAATTATTATAATGTACTTATTGATTATTGATAAATACTTCAAGTTTATTAAACAAAATATAGTCTACGATGTAACGAAATGAATTTGGATTTTTTTCTCTACGAGCAATAGCGAGGCGGTCGCGCCGCGGTTAGCTCGCCCGCGCCGCGACGGCCGCGCGCATGTGGCGCATGTCGGCGCATGTCGCGCATGCCGGCGCATGTCACGCATGTCGCCACCGCGGCGCGCCGCCGGCACGGATAGGCGACGTAGGGTCGCAGCAGTGGCATTTTCAACTTATAAAGTAAGACATGTACTTAATGGACTTAGTGACGAGTCGAACCGAGATTCGCACCGGAGCGGCCGACCGCTCGCCGCCCACTTGTTTTAGTAATAAATAATAATAATGAATCAAACGATTTAGCGAATCGGCAATGTTCAATTTTGTATAGAACGTTTCATAGTAGCGGTATTGAAGTTGTTACGTTTCGTTTGGAGCGGACGCCGCCGCCCGACTATTAAACAATCTTGTAAGTAATCGAGTATTAGCTTCGAATCAATAAAGCCTTTTTAAAAAAAACTTAGTTAAAAAAATGAAAACTATTGAAACTTCACATGTTTAAAGATTAATATTAGTTACGGTTTCAGTGAATTAGAGAGGTCATGGTATCGTTTGTGTATTATATTGCTATATTTTGGTTGATATTCGTTACGTGCCAGTGTTTCCCGATGAAAGACATAAATTAGGAGCGTACTGTGGCGTAACAGTACCTAACAATAAATTGTTTTAACAGTCTGCCACTAACCATCTTAGGTAATAAGTCCCATTGTTGTATTTTTCGTCTCACAATAAATGAAATCTATTTTATTGTTTTTACTTTGCAGTTTTATTTCAACCCTTTATAATCGGAAGCTGAAGCGGTATTTGTTATCTGTAACCGAATAACTGTTATCTGTATCTTATTTATACCGAGAAATAAAAGTACGTTGAGAATAAAATTTGATGTTGTTTTGTGAGACTGCGGCAGCACCACCACCTTGTACCAGCGAATAACTTGGAGCATTCCAATTTAGTCCTGAATGGCATCACACTTCCTTCCCGTTTTTGTTGATTATAGATTGGTCGCAGTGACCATTTGACGTCGACCGCATGCTCTTTCTTCTATTACATACATAAAAGATGCACATTACGATGTGTATATTACGATTTATACTTTTTTGCATAACTAAGTTTAATATAGTGAAATAATTTCAAAGTAGCTTTACTCACATCACACTACTTCAAATCTACCACCACACTACTTCAAACCTCCCACCACACTACTTCA
>DWJW01000054.1:0-11068 GCA_018249095.1 Zeutus zeutus | reverse complement strand
CTATAAATATATATTTTTAAATACATTCTAAAATAGATAATTTTACACCTAGACAGATGTTCGAACTCATTACACAAATATTTGTTCTCGGTGGAGTTCGAACCCACAACCTTCACTCACTAACCAAGAGGCCAGTCCGCCTTATAAGTCAGAGGACCTCATAGGTCCTAATATATATGAAAGCACCATATTCTTACTGTTACTATAATAACTTAAACTCTATGCTCTTGTGGAATAAAAAAACTGATCATGACCGTGAAGGGCTGTGACGTGGTGTATATTAAGTTCACGCTCGGTTAACTCCATTGGTTTCATGTCAATGCTGATGCATCCTTCAGCTCGCTTCACCCTGTTTATTAAGAAACTAGTTTCCGAAAGGCTTCACCCTGTTTAGGAAAGCCAGTCTCCGAAAGCAACGTCAGTTTTCCAATTCTATTAAAGACTCGATTGTTTTGTGTAAAAAGTTTGTGTGATAATAATTATGCAGTATGTTAGGAGGACGATTAAGGGATTTTAGAATATTTTCAAACAATTTTATGTATGCTAAATTTAATACAAAATGTATGGTTTAGATTTTATTAGTATAAAACTAGAAAAATAAATAGGGAAATGTGGAGGGGAGGGCAGAGGATGTGGAGGGGGAGAAGGGAAGGAAGCAGAATTTAAAACCATGTTAAAATACCCGTAAGACTGAATGTTTGTTTTAATAATAATAATATAATTTATTACCCCAAACATACAAAAATAAAATCAAATAAATGTAACAGAAAGACATACAGAAAAATTGTTACACAATATACAGTAGAAGAAAAAAAACAGAATAGGGGGCTAAGGAAGTGTCTCAGCTTATTGCTGACGACACCTTTGCCCCGGGCAACGCTGTTGTCCAGCCGCTGTTTGTCAGCAGTTCGTGTTCAGATATAATTGATGCTTGATCTTTGGAAAAGTAATCTTCTGTGATATGCTATGCGCCCTTAGCGAACCCCTGCCCACTGTAGTGACACACTGTAACCGTCATGTCAGTCACAGTTCACGACTCCGACGACCATTGCAACAGAAATCCTGTAACTATTGTAGCATACAGATAGAACTAGTTGATTATGATTTCACGTTACGAATGAGGCTGACAGAACAAGCTTGTTTTCTTCTTTTCCTAGATAGTTTTTCTATTATTTATTGATTCAATTATAGACATCAAATATTGCACATTTTAGACTTAAGAGAAAAATGATTGTAATGGATTTGTAACAATTAAAGAATAGCGTATCAAAGTATAATGAGTGAGATGTAACGTGTGTTCTTCGATTTGTACTTGAATAGGGTCGTGTATGTTTCCAGAAACCGCCACCAGGTGCTGTGAAGGTGATCCCGACGGGTCCCGGCGACAAGAAGGAGGAGAAGAAATTAGCCGATCAAAGGAAACCGGCTGAAAACGGTTATTATACGATTTTGATGTATATATCACAGAGAGTGATGAGTGGTACGAAATTCACTTTGGATACTGGAGATCTGTGGTTTGAATTTCGTAGCTCGGATTTCTCCAATTTTACATTATAAAATAATCACTTCAATTGTTTTAATGATGGACAAATACTATATAAGGAACGTACGTGTGTGTCTATGAGTTTTCCATAATGTTCTGATTTTTTTAATGAAATGGAAGTAAGTAACTTGATGGTAAGTGGTCACTGCCGCCCATGGACATATGTAATCAACACCAGATAAGACCTACCTGAAGTTAGCCATAAATGCGTTGCTACTTCTGAGGGCTATGTTGGAATTGGAATGGCTCCTATAACTATGTCTCCCTTACCACACCCTTAAAACCAGAACACAACAGCTTACCAGCTGTTAAAAGGCAGAAATAGGTGTGACGATGGTGCCGCCGCTGGAGTCGAACCACAAAGGGTTCTACCTTTAAATGAAATGTGAAGTCTATCAAGCCTCATTAATACAACGTGATTGGTTCTGGGTTAATTGCGGGACAGCATGAGATATTGATAATGTGGTATTAACTACTGTCACTATGGTTTCCGATTGCGAAATTTCGATTTCAAATTAAACTATTTTTTATTAAATATTTCAGGTACTGACACCACAAGCGATCCAGGAATCACAAATAACGTTGAAACCACCCCCAAGAAACACAAGGTAGGTAGACTTCCTCGTGTGAATATGTTTTTGTCTATATTATTCGAAGCAAGAATGGTAGTGGACAATTATGAGATGTCTGATGAAGTAGATTTCTGTCCTACACAAATTTGTAAATATACACTTTAGAAAAGCAATTTAGAGCGACGCATGTGTGCATTTTGCATTGTTTTTAATTTCGCACTGTCTTAATAATGATTTTAAATCTCCCGACAAGAAATTGAAGTGCGTTGCGCTCAAAATTACAAATTATTTTATAATTATTATTTTATTTTATTTTTCTCTTCCCCACCCTTTACCCAAACAGTCAGGAGGTTTCGCGCTGTTCGGCGGTAGAAAGGATAAGTCGCCTAAAGAGGAGAAATCACCCAAGGAAAAATCACCCAAATCTAAAGATAAATCCCCGAAGGAGAAAGAAAAGTCTCCGAAAGACAAAGACAAAAAGATTAAAGACCCTAAAGCCAAAATCGCTGTGCTCGACACGTCGAACGAAAGCTCCAATCTCGATAGCTCTGTTGATAAGAGTCCCGTCAAAGAGACAGAGAAACCTGGCTTCACAAAGCCCTATGAATATACTGACACCGAGAAGAGCCCTACTCATAAGAAACCATTCATCAAAGGTGCTTTCAGTTACGAGAAGGAACCGATTTACGACGAAAAGCAACGAAATGCAGACGACGCTCAAAGTCCATCGACTAGGAAACCTGCTCTTGCATTCAATTATGCTCCAGGAGAAGATAAAAAAGTTGCAGAAAGCGCTGAGAAGCGAAAGACGCCTGAAGATCCAAACAAGATTAAAACACCGGGCATTGATTACGTACAATCAGCCGCCTTAAAGGAACAGGCTAAAGCCCCTAAATCAAACCTAATTGATCCAACGCTAGCACTTTTAGACTCTGAGAGAGCTCATCATGAAGCACCTATCACTGTTGCGCCAGTTCCGATCACTAAAACTGAAAATGAAGTACAAGTCGTTATAATAACCGGTCGGTACAATCCCAAATCGAAGAAACTTGATGACGCTAACGGAACTGTCCTTGTAACAAAAGGAATCATGAATAAGGCTATTGGAAAAATTATAACAGAGAAAGAAGAAATAAATACGAAATCGGGTCAAGTACACTACACCGATCCTGTTACAGGTAAGAAAGAGGTGAAGAATGGACACGTTGACTCGAAGAGTGGTCACATACTATTCACAACCGGTGTCATCGACCCTAAGACTGGAAAAATTGATCCAACGTTGGCTCAACAATACTGTTTCGTTGAGAAGGCTGACGACAAAGTTGGTGCTAAACCGGGTAGAGAAGTAAACCTGGTTGTAATAACTGGAAAATACGACGGCAAACATAAAAAATTAGATGCATCTCATGGACACGTTGAAGTGTCTAAAGCCATCGTTGCACCAGACGGAACGGTTACTTCGAATTACGGTCAGATTGATCCCAAATCTGGTAAAATCAACTACATCGATCCTAAGACAGGTAAGCTGGACCCGAAACAAGCATACGTTGATCAAAAGACTGGAAATCTCTTAGTGACAACAGGCGTACTCGATCCCAAATCTGGGAAAGTTGACTCTTCTCTTGGTCAACAGTTTAGCATTGTAGAAAAGGATGCCACTAAAGCGAACAGAGAAGTAAGACTTATAGTTATCACAAGCAAATACGATTTGAAGAGTAAGAAATTTGATCCGTCGTTCGCTCACGTAGACTCTATTAAAGGAGTTCTTAGTGGTGCTGATGGCAAGATTTACAGCGAATATGGTGTAATCGATCCGAGAACGGGTGACATTCAAGTCACAGATACCAAGACGGGCAAACAAGAAGTGAAACACGCGCAAGTTGATCCTAAGACTGGAAATATTCTCTTGTTATCTGGTGTCGTTGACCCCAGAACTGGTCAATTAGATACGACTTTAGGCCAACAGTACAGTATTGTGGATAAGCCGACAGCTACGTTCGCCTCGTTGCCTGGTAAAGACATACAAGTCGTGGCTATCACAGGGAAATACGATTCAAAGAACAAAAAACTGGACAATCCAAATGGTTTTATTGAGACATCGCCAGCTATCATCAGCGATAAGGATGGAAAAGTTCACACAAACTTCGGTATTCTGGATCCAAACACTAGAAAGGTTTACTTTACCGACCCTAAAACTGGGAAACGTGACTCCAAACAGGCCACTATTGATTTCAAGAACGGAAGTTTCCTTATCACGTCAGGCGTAATTGATCCTAAAACCGGTAAGGTTGACTCATCTCTCGCTCAACATATATCTTTCGCTGGCAAAGATGCACCGAACACTATGCAAATGAGACAAGTTAATTTAGTCATCGTTACATCCAAATATGACCCTAAAAACAAAAAATTAGACCTCACTAACGCTCATGTTAATTCAATTCCTGGGAAAATTGATGATGATGACAAAGTTCATTCTGAATTCTGTGTTTTGGACCCAAGTAACGGACATATTACAATCACAGACCCTGTAACTGGAAAACAAGAGGTGAAGAAAGCCACAATTGATCCCAAAACGGGCAATATGCTGCTAACATCTGGTGTTATTGATCCAACCAGTGGCCAAAGCGATCCAACTCTAGGACAGCAGTTCACTATCGTTAACAAACCCAAGGATACATTCAAATCTATCCCTGGAAAAGATGTAGAGCTTGTAATAATTACTAGCAAGTATGATCCAAAATATAAAAAACTAGACAATCCTAATGGTTACGTAGAGACTTCTCGGGGTATAGTCACTGCAGATGGAAAAGTTCATAGTAACTTTGGCATTATAGATCCCAAGACAGGCAAATTGGAATTGGTCGATCCCATCACAGGCGCAGAAGAAACTAAATACGCTATTGCGGATCCTAAAACAGGTCATCTCATTGTCACGGCTAATGTTGTTGATCCGAAATCTGGAAAAGTGGACACGTCTTTAGCCCAACAAATTAGTATTATTGACAAGAATATAAAACCAATACAACGCGAAGTCCACCTTGTAATTATAACCACCAAATACGATCCAAGGACAAAGAAAATTGACCCAAGTCAGGGAAATGTCGATACCGTCAGTGGAACCGTTGGCCCTGATGGTAAGGTGCGTACGGAACTGTATGCAATTGATCCTGCCACTGGGGAAATCACTATTACAGATCCTAAAACCGGTAAAAAGGAAGTCAAGAAAGCTCAAATCGATCCTGCAACGGGTCATATGCTCATAACTAGCCAAGTGGTCGACCCCAAGACAGGAAAGGTCGATCCTGCGCTAGCTCAGCAGTATAGTATTGTCAATAAACCCGTCGTACCTCACACTAAGCCACCGTCTAGAGGTGAGGTTCGTCTTGTAATCGTTACAAGCAAGTATGATCCCAAGACGAAAACTGTTGACGCCGGCGCGGGAACAGTTGATGCTTCAAAGGGATACGTCAGCGCTGAAGACGGCAAAATACACACCGACTTTGGCATTATTGATCCTAAGTCTGGTCAAATACTGTACAAAGACCCAATCACTGGCAAGCAAGAACTCAAACAAGCCGAAATCGATCCTAAGACAGGAAATATCTTAGTGACATCCGCTGTAGTAGACCCTAAGACTGGCAAAGTAGATCCCTCATTCGCACAACAGTTGACTATTGTTGATAAGCAGAATGTGTTGTCTAAAGTAGCGCCAGTTCCTCAAAGAGCTAGCATTTCCCCAGTGAGACAGACCCCGTCACCCGTAAAGACCCCGACACCGACACCGATTCAAACGCCATTACAATCTCCCGTTCGTACTTCCTCGCCCATAGTCATCAGCCAAGCTCAAAGGGCGTCTCCAGTTTCCACTCCAACCTCTAGGGCATCTCTGACTAAGCCTACAACAGCACCTCCAGAACCGCCTAGAAAGAAGATTGTTAAAATCATGGTTATATTCACGAAAGTCGATCCCAAGACTAAGAAACCTGATTTCCACACGGCTGAAGTTGAGCACATCACTGGTGTACTTGATCCAAATGGCATGATTGAAACAAAGTATGGCGTAATTGACTCGCATAAGGGCAGTATTGTAATAACTGATCCCTCTGGACAGAAACAAACAAAGGATGGTGCAATTCTAGCCGAAACTGGACAAATATTCATTAATTCAGGGGCCATAGATCCAAAAACAGGAAAGGTAGATCCTAATTTGGGAATGATCTTGAGTGTCGCTAAGCAAGACGACCCAGTCGTGGAAATAACTACTATTACTGGTCCCATTGACCCAAGAACCGGCAAAGTTAGCATCGAAGATGGACACATAGAACATACGAAAGGAAAAGTTGATGCCGATACTGGTCATATCTCAACTAAATATGGTGTTATTGATCCTACAAATGGAGTAATATTCGTTACAGACACGTCGGGAGCGCAAGACACTAAACCTGTTAATATTGATGAAAATAATGGACAGATTACGGTAACAGGGGTAGCTGATCCAAAAACAGGCAAATTGGATCCTAAGCTCGGTACTGTGCTCGTAGTAGGAAGCCACATCGACCCAGTGGTAGAAGTAACCACATTCGTTGGAAAGTTAGATACTAAAAAAGGAGTTATTGAGCCCAAAAATTCGGCCATTGAAAGCAGCACTGGACTACTCAATCCAGATAACAACAAAATTGACACTAAATATGGACAAATTGATTTGGTTAAAGGTACTGTTACCTATAACGATCCGAAGACAGGTAAATTTGAAAGCAAGGATCTTAAAGTGGATCCGGTTACCGGACAATTCTTACTTCGCACTGGTCAAGTCAATCCGAAATCGGGCAAACCCGATAAGGATATCGGCAGGCTTATCTGCTTGCGAATCATTCAGACGAAAGTTGATCCTGTATCTGGTAAGCAGATCGTGTCCAACGATCCCAGTAATGTTAAGGTTGATCCGAAAACTAACCAGATTTGGATCGCTGGACCCAAAGATCCACAAACAGGTGAAACTTTATACACCGCTGGCCAAATCGACCCGAACACTGGCTACATCATTACAATTTATGGACGTCTTGACCCGAAAACTGGCACTATTTCTAGGACAACTGATATCGATAAAGCTCTTATCAAAGTTGATCCAGTTAATGGACAGATATACACAGCAACCGGTGACGTTGACGAAGATAACCAACCTCTGTACTCTGCTTCACAAGTAGATCCAGGCACTGGGGAAATCTACACCAAAGTGGGTAAGATTGACCCGCGTACTGGCAAACTGATCATTATCAAGATCTACATTATTACGCAGAAAGATGACAAAGGACGCGTTAAGGAGATCGATCCAAAGGAGTGCACCATCGACGAAACAACTGGCAGAATAATAACAACGAAGACGGTCTACGTGTATCAAATTATCGATCCAATTACCGGTGAAACCATTGATGTCGATCCAGACGATCCAAGACTAAAAGGCGCTCGGACCACAGTGACCCAAACCATGACTCTATCCGGTAAAATAGACCCCGTCACTGGAAGGATAAAAACCGAGTACGGCGACATCGACCCGGATACGGGTGACATCGACCCCAGCACCGCTGTCAGAGATCCCGTGACGGGACAACTGATATTGCATTATTCTCAAATCGATCCGTCTCACTTCGAAGACAAGAGCGGTAACTACACAATCGAAAAAGAAACGCAAGATCTACCAGCGAACATTGACATCCAAACAGTGAATACGCACAAGTTCTCAACATTTGGCAAAGACGAAAGCCCGGCCCGAGGCGACGAGCCCAAGACGTTCACGGAATACACGACGAGCGAGCACATTAGGCATCAGGGCTACGTGTCTTCCACCACCCCTCTCTCCTCAAAGATCCCAATTTCACAGCGGTCAAAGAAAACGCCAACACCGCCCGTGGTGGTCAAGACCACTACGAAGCAACTCCTCACGAAGAACGATGAAGGCGTCACGCATAACGTCGAGCAGGAAGTCGAGAACTTAGGCACGGGCGAGGTCACGTTTTCCACTCACACGAATAAGGTTCGTTTCACAATTTTCGTTTTATTCCAGTAACTGGCAAACGAGACGCCACCCTTTGAATTAATTGTCGTTACGTTTTTTTTTTATTTTTAGTTTTCTTTTTCCTAATTTATTCATTTCATTATTTTAAATGTGTGTGGCCAATTTTTTGTTTTTCATACAAGCTTCAAAAGCTTCCGTAGTAACTTCAGTGTTAGCTAGATTCGTTTACCATGTAAATAGTAAAAGCATGCTAGCCTAACCCTTAACCGTAGGCGGAAAGCCTAGAGCCGATGGAAACGAAGAGCCCGTACGTGACTGCGCGAGCGGTCACCACGCGGACAGCGACCACGCACCACGACCTGGACACGAAAGCGAAAACGCAGCAGATGGAGGAGAAAACTGTCGCTCACACACTGACATCGTCTGCGACGAGGCAAGAGCAGAGGGTCTTGACGCAAGAGGTCAAAACCACCGTGACTACAGGCGATCAGGTAATATTCACTACCATTCCGATTACGAAACCATCAAGGTTCATTCCCGAAGCGATCTATACAATGCATTCGAGACATGTGCACAAGCATCAGATCTCATGTTCATTGGCATGAATTAATTTTGGTTTGACCCGAGCCGGTTCATTTAACTTTCGTTTGGTTTTAATTATTTTCTGTTTGGCTTATGATATGGCAGCTTTTTCACTGGCAGAATTGCATCGAATGTACGCGCTTAGCTGGTACCTTAACAAATATAAACAGAGGACACATTTTAGATGCTTAATATACCGATAATAATTACGTACAGTATAGAATTTATCACCGATTCGCTGAATCCGAAGTTGTATTATATATCATGTTTCTATCTAATATGTTTAAACGAGTAATTCTTGTATCTATATAATCTGAATCTTAGAAACGGCCCCGATTTTCATGATATTTTGCAGGCATGGGGTATTGGGAACGATAAACCGATTTAGTTAGGTTTCATTCTTAGAAAACGTCTTTCTATCGGTGTTTTCAAACAATGAAAAACTGCTATAATATGACTCTTCCTGGCATCTATTGGCAAGTAGTAATACTATTATTTTTTTTTTAAATGGAGCAACTAACTGCTTTACCGACACAGCGACACTAAAGCTACTTCAATAGATGGCGTTGTTGCCAATGAGTATTTGGTTTGAGGTTAGACCGAGGAAATCAATTGTTTACATTGAAAAGTACCGAGCAAAGCTAATATCTACTAATATTTCCTAAAATACTTTTAATTTACTTTTAAATTGTTATGTGTACGATCTATTCGTATGTACAAAATACAAATATATATAGAAGAAATCATGTGCTTAAATAAAGACAAAATTTTGATATAATTAGTATTTTTGGAGATGACTATGTAGAGTATTTTATGGAACCCGATCAGAATGAATTCTGAATCAATCTGAATTTTGAAATATGATTTCGTATAGATATAATTACATAAAGACATATGAAACACTAGCTGAGGCCCGCAGTTTCGCCCGCACAAATCCACGCGACTGAAGCCGCGTGCTCAGTTAGTTCTAAAATAAATATAGCTTAAGTTAAGTTCTTCTTCTAACGTCATGTATCTACCAGTGAGAGTCCCATCAAATTAGGTTCAATCGTTTGGGAGATTAGCTAGAACAAACAAACGGACAAAATTTTTTGTAATGTTTTATTTGTTATAAGTAACGTATATATGTACTTATGCAAACATTAAATGCATAATGTAAGTATGTACGTTGCTTATAACAAATTTAGTCAAAAGCTGTTATTTCGATCTTACAAACAGACACTTCATTATTTATCTGTATAGATATACCGAAATATTTTGACAATAACAGAGTTCAGCGCATCGGTGGTCAGTGAAAGAGCGGGCCGCCTCCCGCATGACTGATTTGTTTTCTATTCTAATCCGACGTTTTTTCTCTCCTTTCCATTACCAACCGACATCGATGGACGTACCGGAATCTTACGGCATGCTGTGTGCACTAAAATACCATCGTTCGAAACAATGGGGTAACATTTACCATAAAACCTTGCATCCCCCACCCTTGTATGTTGTGACGACATTTAATGTTTGTTTGCTCTTAAAATATTATTTTGTTACAACTTTCCATTATCTTCTCCTATCTCCCTGTTTTAAATCGTACAACAATTGTTTTGTAATCTTTGACATTTTGTTTTCCGTTCACTCGTTGTTGATACAACTTTGTTTCTTCAACCATTTTTGTACTATTATCTAATATTTTTCTTCCTTAATGGTGTATAATCTGAAATACAATTCAAACTTTTTGTTCTCGTTTACAATTTATTATTTTGAATCTTTTATGTTTTTTTAACCAAATCTCGCTTTTAACGTCCAATCGGACCGGAACTCACAATGAAACTCGTTTGTGACAAAACGTACATATCGGTACCCCGTGTGATTTTGTTTTAATCCAATCGTAACATCCGACTTCAATACTGTCGATCGTCGCCACGATGTGTCTAAACTTCACGTCACTCCACCGTCCATCACGATTACATCGTCACGTGTCACCCTAACCCCCCACGCGCCCGCCCCCCTACCACCTTCCCGTGGTGTCCTGTGGGAGCAGCTGGCGAGGCGCGGCTCAGAGAGCTCGCTGAGCAGCGGGGACTCGGGAACGCCGATCGATTTCGACGAGGGCGCCGGCGAGGGACACTACTTCATCACCGTGAGTATACCGCTTGCATACGGGGAACGGACAGGGGATTCGGAGGGAGTCAAAGAGGGCGGTTTGGAGGAATTCGGTGAGATTTTTAAGTGGGATATGAAAATTGTTTTCTTGTATTTATGTATATAGCACTAGATGTTCCCGCGGCTTTACCCGCGAGAATTCATGCGAACGAAGTCGCGGGATACAGCTAGTTCTAAAATAAAAGTAGCCTAAGTTACTCCTTATTACAT
>DWJW01000053.1:0-11092 GCA_018249095.1 Zeutus zeutus | reverse complement strand
CTACAACAATACTTTTATTAACTTCCGATTTCATTAATTAAGAGAAAAGTACCACGACATACATTAACGGTCATGCGCATGATAACCAAATCTAATGTGACATATTCATAGACATCTGTCATATTTATTTTTTCTCTTCATAATATATATAACTCATTTTCGGACGTTTAATGCAAATAATGTGTGTGAAAAAGGAGGCGGACATCGTCCTGGTCTTAATTGTTGTGGTTCGTTAATTGTCCTTTCAGGACGGGACTAGTTAAACGATAGATGTTAGTGGTTTGAGCATTCGTTTATTACTGACTCACATTAATATGTTATATCTTATTTATCACTACGCCATCGTCCCTCAACTTGTATGATTGCGATCTCGATGGGTTACCAACTGTGAAGAATTTCTATAGTATTTCAATGGATTTATTTTCTTTTAGAACCTGTGACAATAATGATTAATTCGTCTTTTTAGGATGAAAATGGAGAATTTGCTTAAGTGTGAGACGGTTCTGGTTAACTTGTACGCGAAAGTTGAACAGGTATTTTTTAACTATTATTTCACTGTAACGCTTGAGATCCTTACTTATCCCTTTGCTATTAGTTACAGGTTATCTGTAATTGGTTAACTGCAATCTATGACAAGGTCTAACTACTTTTATGCTTATAACATAGCCCGAACTGTTTAAATTTACGTTTAAACATTACGCACGGCGTCACACTTTCATAATTGATCACAACTTCATTTTTTTATTAATACTATGATATGTCTTTTTAGAGGGACGCCTCAATAGATGTTAAGAAATGTTCCACTAAAGAAACGCAAAATGAAAACAGTGATTTAAGCGTCGTAAGAAACAAATTAAAATCTGTTACTTTAAAACTTCATGGTGAAATACCTGAAACTTTGCCTGAAATAGCAAGAGCAACTAACACAGAAGTAGATTGTACACCTGGAAGCAAGGAGCCTGCATTGTTTCAAAGGAGGCCAAACAAAGCCTCAGTTTCACCATCTTACGAACCGACAAGCAGGCCAAAAGACGACAATATATCGATAAACAAACGTCATTATACACGAGTATTGCTCTCTCCGGAACCAAAAAAGAACGATTGGTGTGGAAAAGCAGATGGCAATAATGATAAGCCACTGTTCAGTCGACGGTCGCCTAGGAGATCACCACGAAGACATTCACCATCATATAAAAAGGAAAGAAAAAAGTCTTCCAAACGACGATCTAAATCTAGCCAACAATCTAAAGACTTAAATATTACATTAAAAGTACCAGAAGAAAGCTTAAGTTCTTTAAACACCAAAGATATATTATCTAGGATTATTAATTGTAGTGACAGCGACGTTGATATAAATACATTACGTGGATTAAGATCCCAAATTCTCGGCGAATTAAAACAAACCGGGTCTAAAGATGATATATCAGATTTAATTCTCAAATCCTACAAAAATAAAGAGAAACATTCCAAATTAAAAACTCCGAAAGAAAATGTAGAGGTGGAAGAAGGTGAAATATCGGACAGTGAAAGTGAGGCTATAGAAAACATCTACGGTAGCCTCGTAGTAATGAATCAAGACGAGGGAAATGTAAATAGTAGCAAGCAATCAAGTGACGACCAACAACCACGGAAAATACAAATCTGTTTAGTTATAAATTCGGATAAAGAAAAGGATAGTAAAGTTAACGAGCAAAACCCGAATGACACTTTCGACATTACAGAGTTTGAAGCTTATACGGATGAAAAGCTTTTGGGTAACAATCTTTCAAATAAAACTTTAAATGAAAGATCGCCAGACAGAAGTAAAGAAAAAGGAGACAAAGGTAAAGTGGGACATGAAAGTAAAAATAAAAGCTCATTGAAACTGGAGGAAAAACAAGACATATCTAAAACCCCCGACGTAATTAATACTGAAGGGGAAAGTAAAAATAGCACAAACGATAAGGTGCATAATACATCTCAAGAAAAAACTTCTGTTAATGAAACTTTTAAACCAAATTTTTATCAACCGTTGGCAGAAGAAAAGTGTAAGCCCACAGAAACAATGATTAAAGATAACTCTAGTAAACCCAATGAAGGTGATTTAGAAAGCGATAACGTTACGAAGCTAATAGAAATCGCAAAAAATATTCGAGCCGCTGAATCAAATGCTCAAAAACAGGTAAAAAAAGATGAAGTATCGGAAATAGACATTTTACAAGCTTTAAAGAAAGAAATTTTGGGTGAAGCTGTACCAGTGCAAATATCTGATCCAACCACTCCACCTATGCATCAACCGAAAGTAACCAAAGTTTCTAGTGCTCAAGAAATAGTTTCCAAGAAACGTATTTCGATAGAAAATTATAAACAAAAGTCCACTCCATCCGTAACACAACCGTTATTTGCGCCAGAGACATTTCGAAGGACATCAAAAGATGATAATTCTAAGAAGCAAAGCTTGAAACTGACTGAAAAAGAATGTGAACGATTTAATCTTCCAGTTACATTATCACAGGGCGATAGTTCGGACGATGAAGATAAATCGGGAATATCTATAGATGATATTTACGGTAATTTAGCTCCAAAATCACCCGATCACGAAGACTTCGCTGATACGGGAATAAAACCACCTGTTATTATTCCAAGTGACCCTGTGAAGAACGTGGTGGTGAGCTCACAAGTAGACATTGATATGAGGACTTTAATGTCCGTAGGATCACCTGTTCCTTTCGTTGGGAGGAAAAGTATAACTTCACCAGTAATTAGTAGCGAAAGTAAAGTTGAACAATTAAAGATTGAAAATAGCACTAACAATGAAAGCAACATGAAGTCTATTTCAGACCGAGTAAGGTCGGAATCCACTCAACCTGCGGTGAACGAACGGTTGTCCAATTTTGACCGACTATCAAGACCCGGGGTAAATTACCAAAAAATAACTGCTGATAAGTCACCGAATGTGACATCGGGTATACCCCCACTAATGTCAATTAAAATAGGCTCAAATGTGAATTCATGTATAAATCCTAATATTACATCTGGTATTATGGCGCCATTATTGACGCCTAATTTACCCCTACAAATGAATGTAGGTTTGCCCTCAAATATGTCCCCACTCTTGAATACAACTTTAACGCCAAACATGAATCCCAGTATGACGCCAAATAGGAACCCTGTAATGGTTTCAGGTATAAATCCAATGATGACACAAAATCCAATGATGACTCCGATTATGACACCAAATGCCAGATCTTACGAAATGACTCCATGTCAGAATTTTGACAGTGATGATTATACCAATCAGAAACATGTTTACGCTCCAATGTTTCCGACATTTGACCCACACGACTATTCGGAAAAAGATCCCCTTATTATGTCACGATGGGAAACCAATGAAAATCCTAAGTGGGAAGATCGAAACCTTCGAAACTCTTCTCTAAAGCAAGATATGGAATATCAGAGAAATAGAAATAACAGATATAAAATGGGTATGGACAGCCCACAATTCCGGACGGAATCTCCCATGACACCAGTACATCCTTTCGGTAGAGCAGATTGTCCAATGACGCCTAGTCATTCATTCGGTAGGTCAGATTGTCCAAAGACCCCTAGTCATCCATTTGGTCGGTCTGATGCTATGATGACACCAACAAGCGTATTTGGAAGAGATGACTACCATAATACGGCCAGCCACAAATACATTAAATCACAAGATCCAAGATTATTAAATCGAAACTATGATAAATATCGTAATGAAGAGAGAAATCGCTCTTACTTCAAAGATAATCGTAATATGTCTAATAATAACAATAAAAACAGAAGATATCAAGATAGTTCATATGACCGAAGTAGTCGAAACGATAGAGATCGTATGCCACGCCGAGAATCTAGCGTAGGCCGTTCATTATCTAGAGATTACGATAATGATGTAAGTTATCACGGTGATTATTACAAAAATGATTATCGATATCGAAATGAGAAATGTAAAGGATTTGAGGACGTTAGAAGTCATAGAGATTATCGTGCAAAAAGTATAGGGCGTATAAATCCATCTGAAGATAGTTTTTCACCACGTGAAGAAAGATCAATGTCGAAAAATAGGAGAGAAGGTTCAATAGAAAAACCCATATCTGTACAATCAGATAGTGGTCGCTCTTTCAACATTGATACAAGCTTTAATAGAACATTCCAAGAAATTAAATCACCATCACGTAATATGTCATTTGATGCTCGAAAGCAACGTGCCTCAAGCGTTGGTCGTTGTTTACGTGACGGTTTGCGTGAGGATTCAGAAGAAAGGACCATTAATAACATTAAATTTAATCCTGATGTTACATTTCGTAGCAAGGCTATGAATTTCAGACGTGCAAGTAGTGTTGGAAGGGATCTTAAAGATTATAACTCAGGCAGAAATTTAAAAGATATAAAAGAAGATTTACGCTCGTGTAAATTTGATTCCTACAATGCTAACTTACGAAATACGGATGATAAGATCAAAACTAGTGATATTTTTAGTGCAAGATCAAATGAATCACAGAGTAATCGAGATTCACGTACCAGATCACGAGATTACGCTACAAAACTTAATAAAAATGATGATAATTCAAAATATTCTCCAAATAGAAATTTACGGGATCCTAGAGTACGACGTGAAATACATATACAAACTACGGGTAATGAAAAATATAAAGATAAAGGTAAAAATCAAGCCAGTTCACGTTATAAAAATTATGGTATAGTATATTCAAATGATAATATCGCTAAAGGTACAATTTTAGCATCTGCTGCTGGTGTTAAAAACTTTAAAATACCTAAAATAAAGCGCCCTGCTGAAGACAACGAGGCTGAAAATGCCAATAAAGTTAACGAAATTACTAAAAAAGAGGTTGTTAAAAATGAAACAAAAGCGGATAATTTGAATGTTGCTCAAATTAAACAAAATGAAGATAAAGAAGCAGGGTCAGAGAGTCCAGATAAACGTCATAACAAGGAGAAAATTAAAGAAGAGAACCCCAAATCTAAACCAGATTGCACATCTTCAAGTAAAAAGGAAGAAAATACACTGAATCCATCTCCTGATTTGGATTCTTCGGACACAGAGTCATTAAATTCATTTACGGAGAATAGTGAAAGGCGAATTACGAGATCTGTTAAAAGAGGTCAAATGAAGCCAAAAATGACTAAAGAGTCAAATCTTAAAAGATCGAAGAGGATAAAAAAACCTGTTATATACGATTCTGATTCTGACTCACAAGCAAGTCAATATAACAATGAGAATGTAAAGAAAGATATTAAAAAAAATAAACTAACTGACATTGTAGAAACAAAAGAGAATCAGGTAAAAACGGTTGAAGATAAAGAAAACATTGAAAAAAGTGTAATTAAAAAAGTTAATGAGAATACAAATGTATTAGAACCAGTTAAACCTGACAGTGAACATGATACAGTTGTTAGCGACAAAAAGGCTGTGACAAAACAAAATGAATCGCCTGAAGAACGAAATGATTCATTAGACATTACTTTTGGAGTGGACGATGAATTATTTTCGGATAATAACGCATCAGAGTCTGTTCTTGATAATATTAAAGCGTTAATTGCGGATTTGGATCATGATATACAAGCTCCGAAGATCAATGATTTTAATGATAAATTCATAAATAATATAATGTCGTCTAATAATTCTCCTATTTCACTGGAAGAAAACGATAATGATTTCGTTACTGATATGTTGTTAAACCAAAAACTAGATTTTGATGACGTTGACTACACTGGAAAAAATGATATTGGTAGCCAAAATGGGATACACAGAAACGAAAAAGACGATTCTATGAGACTACCTAAAAATGACAATAATGTTGAAAATAACAGTGCTATTACTAACTTAGGTAATCCGTCAGAAATTCTTAATGACATTGGGGAAAATAAAGAAAATGAGAAGACCGAAACCAAGATCCAAGTAAAATCTGAGGAAATTACTCAAGAACTCCATGATAATACAAATAACCTTAACAACGAAGCTATTGTTTCTACGACGGAATTTGAAGGAAAAGCTGACAAAGAGCTTCCGAAAGATACGCAAAATATAAGTATTCCTCCAACAGGCGATAATTCCTTTGTACCTGACAGTACCTTTAATTCCAATGAAGTAAATAATGAGAGTAATAAAGATAACAAAGATCCTCAAGAAAGTATTCCCGACAGCACAAATGATTCAACACCTGAAATGAACAGCGACATTACTTCAACTCATAATTCTAGTGATATTTTACCCACAGAACTCTCGGACGCAAAGCCGTCTTGTGCCGACGACTTACCTCACATTGACTCTATCGGCAAATTACTCTCCATCTTAGAAGATAGAAATAAAATCAAGGAGTTACTTACATTACTTGGCAAAGATTCAGGTGAAAACGAAAAAATAAAGAAAAAACTGGAAAAGCTCAGTGAAATCGTTTCAGATGATGAACAAAACACAAATGTAGATTCCAAGGATAAAAGTGAATGTACCAAACACCCAATTGAAAGTGAAGGTCAGAAAAAAATTATAGATATCGCTACAGATACCACGATACAACCAAGTAGTAATTTTGAAGCTGACCTTGATATACATGATAAAAAAATTGATGAACTAAAGTCGTCCTCGGAAAACCAGGTGCAAGACCATATTGGGCAACAAATACTTAATATTGATAATATTGTGAATAATAAAGAGAATAACGTAGGGTACATCGAACAGGGTAAAAATGATCAAGGAAAAGAAAGTACTAAAAATGAAAATGATGTAAAACGTTTTAGTGTCGAATCTGATACTGTTAAAGGAATTGACCAGGATATGACAGAAAACGCAATAATTGACAAAACTAATAACGTGGAAGGAAGTGAAAACCAAGAAATTATTGAGCAAATGTCGGAAACACAAAAAAATAATGAGACTAAAAAACCGTCTAAACCACAACCTAAATCTGGGGGAAAAACTGGCAAGAACGCAAAATGTAAGAAAAAAGGAAAGGCTGTTAAAAATACAACCCAAAATAAACGTGTCACACGTTTAAATGGTACCAGTCCCCCGCCTCTTACACCTGGTCCTAAAAGACTATCAAGAGAATTATTAAAATTACATGAAGACATTCGAGAAATGTCCATAGGCGAGGACGTGCTTAATGCAACAGGCATTAGAATGTGTCGGCTAGCAAAAATGGTCGATAAAAAAAATTCGCAGATAAGTGAAACTGAGCCTATCGTGGTGTTAGAAAAAAGCAAATGTAAAAGTTTATCTGATGAAACTTTAGGAGCAGTAGAAAAAACAAATAAAAAGAAAAATGCCAAAGTTAAATCTCACGGTCAGAGTTCTTTCGAATCTGAAAGTAACCAAAAACCTAAATACAAACCAGGACCTAAATGTAAAACTAAAAAACATGACGATTCATATAGCTTTGAATCCGATTCAATTGCAGAATCAAGTTATACAGTTGACAGTAGAGAACAAAATTCAGATTTGGATAGTGATTCCGGTGAATCAGTACAAAGTTTCGAAAGTACGGAATTGCTAGTTGAATTGAAAAAGAAAGTGAAGCGGAAAAGACCGGCTTGGAAGATGGGTGTTATACGAAAAAAGAATGGTAAAAAAAAGAAAACAGGTATGAAGCAAGTGGACGCGAACTTATCAGATAAATCTAGTGAGTTATGTGAAACGAAAACAGATGAAACAGAAATTTTGACGGAAGCTTCCGATCTCAGCTGTTTTACTGACAAAACGTATTGTTTTGATAGAAACATTAAAATTTTTTCGTGTCGTCTTTGCGGATATACTGGGACCGACATAGTACCTCATTACAAAAAGCAACATCCTCATTGTGAAATTCCTTTATCTCGACTGAATCCAGTAACGGCTAAGGAGGCTATAGAACAATGTGAAGATATGAATTTACAAGCAGTTAGTAAAATACAAACAAAAAAGTATGTCTGCCGATTTTGTTTCAAAGAATTTATTAATAACAATAATACTACGGCTTTGGAGACATTCTTTTGGCACGTTGTTAGTGTGCATACAGGCGAGTACAAACAACAATGTCCGGAGAGCATAAATGTAACGAAGCGTCCATTTAATTTAGACATACCACCACCTCCCAAAAATCTGAAAGGCCAACTTATTGGGTATATATGTGGAAGATGTAATTTTACCCAGGTATCGCTTGAAAATCTTAAAACACACGTAATCGTTCGTCATGATGACGAACATACAGTGGTATATTCGATAAATCTAGCTGATATGTCGAGGAAATTCTTGCAATCTCTAGTAACCAAAACAGTAAATGAAAGTCCAATTGAAGGATCGAGAGTTTTACGCCGTACCCATTCGAATCAGAGTATGACAGAACAGAGCGATGATCGCAGTGATATCACTGAAGGCAGTGATCTTGGTACGATAGAGACGCTTAATAACATCGTCGAAGATACAAATCTATCGCCAAAAGAGGATTCAAAGAATAAAATTCAGTCGAAGTTCACATTCGAGAATGATCATATGAGTGATACGTCGAGCTGCTCTAAAAATGATGAAAATATCAAAACCAATATTAAATTGGAGCGAGACAATGATGACAACCAGGTCCCACAATTCGATCATTCCGTAAAAAAATCTTCAGAAGTACCTTCTGAGAATATAGAATCAATAGTTAGTGAAACTGAAACAACGCCATATAGCGACGTGCTTGACTATCCTCACTTTAAAATAAAATTAAGCGGTACTGGAACAAAAGAATATATATGCTGTATTAACGGAATCGAAAACCATTATAAGACAACATTGCTAATATCGCTAAAGAAACACGTACAGATGAAGCATTCAGAAAATTGGGATGGGTACTGTTTTTTATGTAAAGTTATAGTGACTAGTCAAGGAGTACATAAGTTTAAAGATTGTTTGCAACACTTTCTCGACAAACATATAGACAATTTTCCTGTACTGGAAGAGATTCCAGAGCAACTGAGTGTGGCTCCGAAAACAGTGGCCGATACATCTAAGGGTACAGTAGCATATAAGTCATATATCAACGTGCGTCCAATTTCTGAACTCATCTCATCAGGCGAAGGTCATACCCGTGAAGGTAACCCATCTATGCTGAAAATACAAAGTGTTATGAGTATTAGTGAGCCAACCGATCATGTTAGCAGTGAACCAGAAAAAGTGTGTAAATATGAAGAACCACAAGCTGAAATTATGTCGAAGAAACACCGTATTGTATTAGAAACAATGTTGAGTCCTGAAAAGTTGATCCAGGTTTTCAAATGTGCTGGCCGCTTCTGTTCGTATTCAACAGATAACTTAGAGGAAGCGTTGACTCATGCTTCGACTCATCAAAAGATCGGCGGCGAGAACTCCTTGAAGTGTTCGTATTGCGATTTTGATTCTATGGGGAATGCTATTGACTTAGTGACTCATGTATTTAAGAACTATACACATTGTGTCAATGCGTGCAGTAAATGTTTTTACCGAGCTTCATCGAGTCAACTGGTCTACGCACATATTAAGAGAGTGCATACACAGTTTGATGCTGATACAGTACCAGTCCTGAGTTCGACGACTATTGCCAAAGACAATTCTGCGGACGACCTACTGTCACGTGACCAAGCTGTGCCGATTTACGTTTGTAAAAACAGTGTAGATAATTATCAAATTACGATTAATTAAAGGCGCCCAGGATGTAAGCATGTTCACTTGTGTATATCATGCATCATATTTTCGTATCTACAACAATAAGAGTAGGCCTTAAATTACGCAAATGTAAAACTCATAAATAAAAACTCACATTCTTCTTTTATGTTTTAGTTTTTATTAACTTTAAGTTATTTTTATTCACATCTATCAGGTACGCATCTACAATATTATAAATTATTTAAATCAAAACAATATACATATGTTTTACATAGGAACCTTGTGGTAATTATAGTTGTCACTAATGCGTCATTACAAGTACTTAAAAGAGTAGAAATAAAATATGTTATGTTCATTTCACACATTTGTGGACGATTAGTCAACGCTATTTGATTTTTTTATGATATAGAAGTAGCAAAGGAGCATGCAGTCCACCTGATGGTAAGTAGTTAGTGCCGCCCGAGGACATGTGTAATCAACACCTGTACACAATCACAGTGCTTAACACTGCTGTTATAAGGCAGGAATAACTATGGCAGTGCCACTGGACTCAAACCACGAAGGATTCTGCCAACTTCAAAAATATTTGCTTAGAAACAAACTGAAAAATAGCTGCATATATTTAGAATTTTCAGATAATCATAATATCTCTATTTAATTTATTTTCTTATTACCTATGTGAAAATGTGATAGACTCCTTAGTGCTTCGACTCCGGTGGCACCGCCGCTATACCTAAGTATTTCAGTGTTACATGCTACTGTTTAGTTTGTTTATTCTTCTAGTTTAAAGGGTGTGGAGATACACATATGAGGCATTCCAACTTAGTCCTGAAGGATATCAACGCGTCTGTAGCCGAGGTCAGATAAAACCCTAGTCAGATCTAAATTTAATGCAGATGTCTATTGACAGAAGTAACCAGTTGTGGGCTGTATGCTCATTTAATACAAAACTTTATAAAAATAAAATCAGTTTTCCAAATTGCATAAGATAAGTCGATACACGAAAAACGATTATTTCAGGCATATAGCCATAGAAAACAGGAGTAGGTACTATACCGCTTTCCACCATCGCCATCTGGTTTCGATGTCGAAAAACACTTGGCGTAGCGCCAGCCGTCGCATGTCCGCGACGTGTTTACATGCGCGTTATTTTTTACAACTAAAACAAAGCCGATATAAAAACTAAACATGATGAATCCACGCACTACTTTCACGACTAAAATCTAAAACTACACTGACTGTCGTTACTAACACCAAACGGAATACTGCGCTTTCTCTTTGCAGGCAAAAAACTAATTTGAATTTTACAAAAAATTAGGTCACTACGTTCTTAGAAAGTTGCGCAACTTTATTGCTTCATTGTTTTTTGTCTATACTATAAATAAAATTATCATAATAATAATATGAGCTTTAAAATGTAGTAAACTAAATAACTTTTTACTAGATAATAGGTACCTTGTC
>DWJW01000052.1:0-11143 GCA_018249095.1 Zeutus zeutus | reverse complement strand
GTAGAACTCTTTGTGTTTCGACTCCAGTGACACCACCACCACACCTGCACTGTTAAGCGCTGCTGTGTGCCGGTTTGAAGGGTGTGGTAAGGGTGTGATACTTTTAAAAGGCATTCCAACGTAGTCAGGTGTAACAATGCATATGTGTTTGTCTACAGGTAGGGCTCCAATAGTTTCTGGCGTTGATTCCAGATATCAACGAGTGATAGTGGCCACTTACCGTTAGGTTAGGTTAGTTTTTATGAAATTGATGTAACAAACGAGCTTGTAGTCCAGCTCGTTTGTTACATCAATTTCATAAAAAAGTACATCACAAATCCTTTGCTACTCTTTAATTAACGCGACTCCAAAAAAGGCTTTATACTGAGTATTAACTATATGCCTAATTATATCTTTCTCACTTAATCTGATGTAAATGGAGAGTATGAGTAAATATATAGTTCCGTTAGAATATAGAATGTTTTAAATTCTCTATTTCCAAATTAACCTTTCGTTAACCCTTAATAATGTTAGTTGTTGAATATTGTCGGTACGACAGCAAGGGAAGCTATGAGTTCCATTGTTTCCGAGTTTGAGTTAAAAAGGACAAAGCAAACAGTACTGTATGTAGTAACTACTGGTTGCGTTAACTACATTGGTCCGGCTTAAAGTGGCCGCAGTCGCGCCCTTGCCGGGTTGAGGCCATGCCTCTCATTCTGCCTCGCTTAATGTCAACGCACAAGTACGACCTTTTTTTATCAACTACATTTATTTTTATATATTTTTTTTATTTTCAGCGTTATGCTCTCGATCCGGCTTAACTCGTTCTCTCGTTATTGCCTGCTTTTTAGAACGACAGTCTTTGTTTCACTCGCAGTTTCTCGCGTGGGCTCTGGATTGTTCTAATTGCCTTAATTACACTAGGAAATACCTTGTAACTTGTGTATTGTTTCGCGAATCACGTACGAATCGCTCGATTTAGAAATTTATAATTGAAAACTGTTCTAAGATTGGCTCCGCAAAAAGCAATTAATATATAGTCTTGTTCAATCCGATTAGGTAGGATCGAAGGGACCCGCGGGACTCGCCAATCAAATTACAGGTAAGGACGCGGCCCGCCATCTACAGTTGATTATTTCTATTAAATCTCCTCTTGTATTGAGTTTTATGGTCCTTTATATTTTTAACTTATTATACTATTATAACAATGCTATGACCAACAACTGAATGAAGGTGTATTTAACAAAATGCGCGAGTATTCAACCTTATGTCATTGTAATAAACTTAGTAGGCATAGTGATGAAAGCACTTAAAGGTAACTTAGAATATAGAAAATATAGAAGCCACCTATAAATTTATTTGTATAAAACGTTACTTAAGAAAATTATCCCGCGTCTGGTATAAAACTGATAGTTGGTATCTCCCAGTGATGGATAAAGCATCCTATAAACAATAGTACCTATTATGTTAGTTGATAGTTTGCAACATATATTATGTATTTTATGATAAAAAGAATGAATAAACTAAGTCAGGTCTATTAATAAGCAATGATTGAGAAACTATTTCTTCCCTTTGTTCCCTGAGGAAATTCTCACCGAAATGGATTCTAAAACGGCAATAGCATTCGTGTCAAGCGAATTCTAAAATGTTATCGTTTAGCTCGTATTTCGTTTGTGATTTAATATTCACGACTAAAATATTTGGGTACCCTTTCATAATTGCAAGTACTGGTAGATACTATTTAAGTTACTAGTAAACTGGTCTAGATAGCTAACTGTTCTCTATGAACAGGTGTTAAAATTACCTTTGTAAATGCTGCATTGGATTTTTTGTGTAACTTTTTATCTATGTATCAGAAAGGTCAAATTATTGTTATGAAATAATTATATCACGGCAGCCACGTATTATATACAGGAACTCAATTAAACAAGTATAAGATTTAATCAATTCCGTATTAAAGTTATTCGAAAGAAGGATATCCGCTACATTGTGTACAAATTTGGCAATTTCAGAGGTTTTTATTTGAGTTATTTGATATCTTTTTGGTGCTTATTCTTGTATATTAATACAGTCATATTCAGAGGTCGTGAACATTTTTCTTAATGGTGCCGAAGCAAGTCAAAAAATAAAACAAAAAAATCCACTCAAACACATATATTTTCTGTTTGATTTTTATCTTTTTTGGTGCTCCATTTTTTATTTAATTGTGTTTTCATTAAATTATAAATTAATACTAATAAAATAGTAAGGGGCTCGCGAAACATGCACTACTCCCGTAAATGGGCAATCGGGAGGTATCAGTTTCGGAAGCCCGGGCAATGAGCTTGGCATAATAAATAATAAGGTACAAAAGGGATTTAACGAAGTACCATCCGATGGTTTTCACACTCGCACACACGCTCCACACGTCAACAGTCTTACGTCTATAATATCACTAGCTATACAGAAAGCGGCAATGCCGCGTGCACGGAACCGAAAATGTGTGTCGTCTGTCGGGGTGATCACTCGAAGTGCGAGCCCTTGAGCTTCTTCACGGCGTTGGTGAGGTGCAGCATCTCGGTGTTGAGCTGCCAGATGAGGGTCTCCAGCTTGTCCACTGAATCCAGTACCTCCACGCGTTCGGTGTGCGGGTTGAAGCGGACCTCGAAGGGTCGCGACATGGTCGACACCCAACGTCTGTTATAATAACATTAGTTCATAAATACAAGATAATATAATCCTTTATAAGAAAATGTAATATATATATTATGTTGCCACAGAATAACACATTGTTATCGAAATATTTACCTGAATTTATCTTTGGCATCTTCGAAGCTTTCAGCGACGTAATAGATGGGCTGGTACTCTTGATCTTGGTAAGGCTGTACGGAGGTTGAAGCTGGCTCGAATGGTCTCAGCTCGGGCTTGTCGCTCAAGGCATGGAGAAGTTCTCCAATGGAGGACAGAAGAGCAGCACCGTACGCCTTCAGCTGCTGATTTTCTTTGCATAGGCCGAATTCGACGGTGAACCAGTAGACCTGTGCAAATACAATATTGTTCAAAAACTTCCCTCATCATCGTCAAAATTCAATCGAATGGACAGGGCTTTTGTGATCGCTACCCATCGAATAAAAATGTATTTAACTTACAGTAGAGAGCTTTTCGATTTCAGCATCAGAAGCGCCAAGGGAAGCCAATCCAATCTCTTGGGAGAACTGGGCGAAGCTGGGGTCAGCCAAGAGAGGAATATGTCCAAGGAGTTCGTGGATGCAATCACTATAACAAAATAGAGCTTTATGTAGCAGTTTCCGGTGCGCCAGTAACGTCGTTAATTAATTTAAACTTAAATATGTTTGGAACTGTCTTCAAAGCTTCTAGTTAGTCACTAAGTGGCCGGATATCGGTTACGCTTACGAAGTTATATTTTAATAAATCATTATAAAGTTCGAGGCTGAGCATTCAAAGGTAAAGTCAACGTCATATTATATGCAAGCTTGGTGTTAATTGAATGAAAGCCGCCTTTGATGCTTGAAAACTTGCCTAGATTGGCATAGAATTGAATTAGGAGGGAAGCTTTAACATTGTTACAATTCCATCAGACGCCTTCGGTTCATAAACGTCGGAGTGGCGAAGTAGCTATATTCGCCATTTTACTTTGAGGATTTCATCCAGAATTAAAAATATCGCTCTTATTAATCATTCGTTCAGTATTATTTAGAGAAATTTGTGAACACGGTGTAGGAAAAATCGTGAGAAAACCTACACGCCTGAAAAATGTTAAAAAAAAAGTTTTATCGGTGTGTGAAGTTTTCCAATCCGCATTTGGTTATCGTGTTGGACTATGGTCTAAACCCTTCTCATTGTGATAATAATGGCTTGATAACCACAAATACTACTGTAGTAAGGAACCTATCATGTGATGTATTTAATAGTTCTAATATATAACCAAATAATCTGCAAGCAATTTTGGATACATACAGCTTGTTTGACAGGTTTGTATTGAGTTTCCGCATTCTGTAGTTTGCAAGTTTGAAAGTGACTACTTGTCGTTTATCAGTTACCTTGCATTTACGGAAAGAAATTCTAATATGAATAAGTGGCATGTGCGAACAAGTGTACTCCTATTTTGGGCTAACTCCCTGTTTGATTAGATGAATAATGTCGAGAGAAACTTTCTGAGTGCGTTTCTATATGATGAAGAGAGATTTATGAGATTGTCTACACCCTCATCAAATCTGAACACAGTTACTTTTTGCGATATAACGCATGTACGTATAAAGTAACATAGAGTCTTTTTTATTACTGAAGCGTATATTAATAATACTTACGGTTCGGGGGTGTGGAAAGGCGAGTTGGAGTGACGAACGTATTGCGTAGACTGGAAGACGCGGAAGGCGAGCGAAGCGAGGAAATCACGGGCAGTGAGCAGGCCAGCGGCAGGACGAAGGGTGAAACCAGTATGTTTGCGTAAGAAGTTGCTGACATCGTCCAACTGTGGGATACGGTGTGGTACGAAGATGTCAGCTCCCTGCAGCTTTTCGAAGGCGGCCTTGTACTCTCTGCATGCGTGCTTGGGCATTAAGTCGAGCACAGTGTTGAATACGCGCTGCCAAGTAGCATTCTCCGACTCGGTGTAGGTGATGAACGGGATTGGATCGCCGTACTTGTAAGCGAACGCGATTTCAGCGATTTGCTTTCTGCGCTCTCGGTATTCCTTATCGGCGAATCCTGGGTGGTTCATGTCGAGCTCAGGCTCGTACTTGGTCATGAGGTGGTTGCAATTGTCGAGGTCGGAGGCGTGGCACGGGAACCAAGGGGTCTTGTTAGAAAGATTGTTATCCGAGATCAAGTTGACGCCTGCGAAGGACGTCGACTGGCGCAACGAGCGGATGAGTTGCAGGAGGTTGATGCGTGACATGCTGACTTTAACGAGAGCGTCAAATTGGATACCCGTCGCTTGGGATGGACGAGTCTCCAAGTGCTCTACGCATCCCTTGTAGTTGTCGATGGTCTTAAGGATGCGCGCCAGTGAGCCCATGCCTTCGCGCATACGCAACAGCAGGGCGGCTTGTTGGATAACTTGCTCGGCTTCGGGACTTTCGCTAGCTGCGTTTTGAAGGATCACTTCCTCTTCGGTAAGAGTGTAATCTGTGTAAATAAAATAAATAGTTAGAGAATTTCCTACTTATATGTACATTCGTCATTAGTAAAATATTTGATATTATTGAAGATTTTGTTTATTAAATATACTGACCCTCGTCTCCCTTTCCTTCGTCGTCGCCGATGTCTGCATCAGCTATAAAAATAAAGTAAAAAAAAAACATAAAATAAAAGAAAAATAACAAAAAATAAAAAGAAAAGTAATTTGAATTCAAATAAAGTTCACAAAAAATCAATCATTACCAAGATGTCCATTTTTAGTTTCATCTTGCTGAGTACCATCTTCGACGGTGGGGGTCTTGTCACCGTTGCCAAGGTGAGCGGCGTCTTGGATGAAATCGGATTCCAAGCCAGAGTCTACGTTTAAGAAAATAATTATGAAATAAAATAAAATAAAGGAACAAAAATATAACGACAAAAAGAAAATGCATGCGAATAATGATGTCGCTTCTACAATCCTTACCATTGGCGCGGGCACGAGCTTCTTCAAGCACACTTTGTTTGGTCTGTTTGACTACCAGTGTTTCAAAACGAGCGTCGTCCACGAGAGAGCGGCGGCGAGATGGGTAACCGTTCTATAACAAGCATATATTTTTTCGTTAATGGGTATTCTATAAAAGTAAAATATTAAATAAAATTATTTAACGTAAGCTGTTGGAGAGCAATGCAAATTATTTGAGAGTAGCCGATTGTTCATATAAACTTGACATAGACCTTGACACATTAGTGTGAACTTTTGTTAATTACACTATCAGAAGTGTATACTGTAATGACTCAGTTAAGATAGCGTCAAAATCGATATCGATAAAGGTAGTTCGAGAATTAGCATGCAGCATTATTAATTAGTTACGTAATAATTCCGTCTTATTTAGGAGCTCGATTTGATAGAGTATTTAATAAAGTAAACGTAGCAAAATTTAGGTCACTGGGTGTTCAAGAGCAGTTATAAATCATGATAAGACATCACGAACGGCCACCAGCGGACAAAGGGGCTGAGAGCACGTTGATCTGGTAAATCCTTATAAATATAAAACGTCCACCGCATTATATTCCATACGCGAGTAGGAATTGCTTTTACGAAGTTCCTAAGCTTATTTCCTGAGCGTGGTCGGCGTAAAGTGCTCCCATTACCCCGCCCGCCCTCACCGGATGTGAAGTCGCGCGATGGAGTCGAACAAAGGCTGTGAACTTTCTGAACCACTGCACTTCAATGGAACCAATTACCAAGTCGACAACAGACGACTTACGGCTGTCCTTTGACTCTTTTAGGTTCCAACCACGTCCTACGCCTTGACACTTATTTAATGATGTGACAACTCCTTTCTGATACCCTAAGCTTTGTATTAAAAGTCTAAGAGCAAGTATCTAATAGGAGTTCTATGGTAATAGAATTTTAAATAAATTGTCTACATCAGAATTTTAGTTAAACCTGTATTACATCAACAATGTTTATAATTTTAAACAAGCTCTAAGATTTCCTTAACGTGGTGGCCACATAGACTTAGGAAATGTGAGTCAACCTCGGCTTGATTTAAGATATGATAATAATTGTATTTTCCTCTAAAACAAAATCAGTACAGCATCATCAAGTTATCATAATTCGGATTGATCAGATTTTCATTAATCAAGTAATTTTTTTTACATAACAAAAAGTTAGATAAAGACCTTATTTTGCACCCGAGTAAGTTTTAAATACAGCCTTGCATGATTGAGTGGACAAGCGTGAATTTAACGACAAATTACGTCAACGACAAAGAAGAACGTTCAAAAGGCGGAGTTCACGGGCCAGTATCAAACTATTTAGTATTTTCCTCTTAGATTTTAATTTGATATTGGCCTCGGAGATTTTGTAATTGTCCCGTTTTCCTGTATACAAATGCAACGACGTCGTAGACGTAGTCTTGAAACATCGTTGATTAGCATCTTGTGTAAATTTTAGTGTAATCGTTCGATATAAGCGGCATAATCTCATAAGTGCCGCGGGGAGGCGGCAGGTGAGACGGCGAGGTGCGCGGGCGTCGAGACCTAGCATTTTCCACTAGAGTGGCCGCGCTACTTAACTATGTGTGTCAAGGGTTACTAATCACACGCTGTTGTTACGCTCCTGAAACATACTACAAGGCGAAACTCCCCTCGTCAACTTCGCGCTACAAGTGTGACCTATAAAGATTTCTTCTTTAGACACAACTAGGAAGTTACACACGAGTTCTACTCTATGCAAATTACAATATGTTATAAATGCGTTCATTACGAATGTTATCTTTTATATATTCTATAATAAGCTTCTTTGTTTACCTTATGTTGCTAATAGCGGTACGAACTGTTATTATCAGTGCAACAAGTTGAATACGATATGTTTCCATAATTAATCGTCGTGCAGTTAATATTTACAAGATACTATTATTTTTAGTATTAAAATGGTTCTTAAGATAAATTGACATACAAAATGATTTGGGGCACGTTAAATAGCTCTCTGCAATGATTTCTAACGGTCGGTTAGGTTAAATTTATCTGTAGTAATGGTTTTATCAAATTCCTTTACTTGTCAATATGATCAACGTGGGTTTAACAAGGGTAACGTGATAATAAACGTTCAAAAAGCAAGCATTACGATAGGTGAGTGCAGAACGGGTCGAAACTGTCCGCGAGTCGTTAACATTGAGCTTTGACACGGTGAGTGGTCCAAAACGTGTGAATTAGTCATTAATTCAGTGTCGTAACGAGTGCGGAAACGGTGACCGCGTCGTGCGCGTCGAAGTTAAAGGTCCGTCTAACTGGAGCGGGCAGGACTCGGAATCCGGTTGATATAGCCTTGGTGTCTCCGAGTGGCCACTTCACCGCTCCAATCGGTCGGTTAATTAAGCGGGGCCGCAGGCCGGCACCCTCTAGTACTATACTTAGTACTCGCCGAATTGATCGGGTATAGATCGCATACGCAGAACAATTTTCGCCTTTGTTCTAATCCCCGAATGCTCTTCACTGTAGTTCGACTGCTTTTGTTCGCACACACCGCGCAAATTGGTGGCGTCACTTGATTTTGATTAGTTTTCCTTTTCATTCCAGCTGTTTTTTGTTATGATCTCTTTCAAAAATTATTTCTGTGTCGTTACGACACTTCGAAGCTTCGAATATCAATAAACCGGGAGTAATCTTGGATATTTAAGCGACGGTCATTAACGGAGACTAAACTTAAGCTCGCGATATGTAAATTTGGCGTGATTCGATGATAATTGGACGGATATGCACGACTGAAGATCTGACTAACATGGACAATGTTTTTAAGTTAACAATTTGACCGCGACGAAGAACCTCGTTTGGTCAAGGGCATAACAACCTCGGATTTGTTGTAAACCTAGATCTCCGCTTTGTTGCTCGCGTGACGGCAATACATTAACAGCGGGAATTGCAAAAAAGGAAACAATATGTAAAAATGTGGCTCTAACTTAGGACTTGTTAGTATCTTTATTTTAGTACCATACGAGGCAGGAGTACATGCGATCCGGCGTCGTGTCACTTGATTGAATTTTAACGATCATTACTGATTGCAACGTTGCTGGTGAGCGTCGCACCGCCTTGCATACCGACCTTCGACGGTCAAGGAAATACAATCATTCAGATGCCAATTATAAAATATACGATAATCATAACACGTTAGATACAGAACTGCTTTTCGCACAGCACATGAAGACATTATCGAGTACAACAACAACACAAACACATCGCATTGCCTACAAACATTTTGCTCGAAAACGCATTATAGTCGGATTAACAGACAAATTATTTTCATAGGTAGATAGATAACCAGTCTTTTACGGAAATGACCCTTAATTTTTAAGGATTTAGTCCCTCGAGAACCGTCCAAAAGTCATGAGATCTCGCGATTGTAACGTATACAAACGCGTTTATAATTTTATGAATAAATCAAAGTGAACAATAATGTTTGTGCAACATGAATCTATATGGAGTTTAGTGGAATTCGCAACAAAAGTTCGCAAAAGCGGGCTAGTTGATCTAAAGGGTTGTACTGTGGAAGATTAAATAAATGTAAGAAACTAAATTGCAGACCCGAGATGAGGTAATTATTGCGGACGACGCCTTGAATATTGACAATGGTAATTAATCTCTCAGACACTGTTGAGTCTAATTATATTAGCGGATTTTTTTACCCGTAAACAGTACGCGGTATCTAGTACGCGATGTTCTCGCAGCCCCGCATGGGACGACCGCCGACACCGTTCTTAAGGCGCCGGCGAATTGGTCACAATAGGTTATTTATATAGAAATGTTATTGTTGTTATGCATTAATTACATCATCGGCCACATGTATGTTGTGGGAAAGCGACTAATTGCCCGCAAGACACGCACCGCATCGTCATTTCGAGACCATACGAGTCGAAGTCGTGAGCTTTAATTAGACAACTTCTTGGTAGTGAAAACGTTCTTAAACTTAACGGCTTCGGAAACCATGCTTTCACCTATTGTTCCTTTAAAATGATGTTTTTGTAAGCAAACAAATAAGAGGGTCCATGTTATATGTCTCGTACTGGAAAGCTGGTTATTAGGTATGATGAATTATGTCCGCGAATACGTTTATTGTTACATAGCTATTTAGGCTGATGGCCGATTTGACAAGTACGTAGCCAGTGGCGATTAGTGAAGATGACGTGCAGCGTAACTTGGAGGTCGAGCCTCGGATTAGCGTCACGATTGAAGCGAGCCTTAGATGCACGTACGTTGCCCTCTAAAAGAAAACTTGGACGTTTTTTTGCGCTTATAGAATAGATTTCGTAACACTTTTTATTGCAAATCTCGTACTTGATTGATATGACCTTTGTTTACTCACTGACTTAGAAAATGTATTGTTTATAATGAATATTGTCAGATACGCTAAGTGATCATATGATATAGGTACGAGCATGTTATACTTACTATTGCGAGATTTGTTTTAATAAGAGTTATTCTATAGATGTTTTAGTATAATGAAGGATGTATTAGTATTGTTATGATTAGCATTTAAAAACAGATTTGCGTGATAATTAATTGATAAGTAGGTGTTATAATTACAATTTGTGTTCTTTACAGATGGCGTGTTATCGTTAATTTATGTTACGAATTTAATTTTCGGTACAATTTAGATTATGATTATTTGATTATTAGAAACATAGTAAGTTAAAAACGATTTTATTAACACTTTTGTGGTTATTAATGAACGAAAGTAAAAGTAATAAGATTATAAAAAGGGGTTAACTTATAGTCACAAATACATTGTATATTATTGTGTGTTATATGTTAAATATTCCGACACATTGTAATTAATAATACAATATTTAATAAAAGTTATAATTTAAAGGTTATTTGTTTGAAAAATAAAAGAACACATCAAAAGAAAAATAATACTTAGAGGTTTGACAAGTGCGACTGGCAACCGGCTGCTTCAAACTTTTGATAAACTGAGGTAAAGCGAGAGCAAGCAATGTATGGCAAGGCGGTCCTCACCTCGATGCTGTAGGATTTCTTGATGGCGAACATTTCGCGGTTCTTCTGGGCTGCGGCGACGGCCATTGCTTCACGACACTCCACTGGGTTGGGCCTGAACGTCCTGACGGTAGTCTGAACGGGGTTCACTGCGCGTTTAGCTAGCGTACGTCTGCGAGAGCCTTGTGTCTCGACCACGGGCTGATGCCAGTCTGTCTACGACTCGAGCTGTCGTATTACAGTAGCTAACTAAACTTTTGATTGCAAACAGACCAATGCATGATGACCGTTCGTAAGAACAGTTTAAATAGTGTTAGGCGCGCGCCTCCCACCCCGCGGTACCTTTCGTCGCGCATGCGTCACCGCCTTCGCCCCGCGCGCTCCCGGTGCACTACCGCACGGAGCTCCAGCGCCCTTCACGCTCGCACCCTCGCACCAGTCAGCCCTTGCTTCTCCAGAAACCCTCGAAATCATAGTACTTTATTTTATTGTAATTTTTATTTAAATAAAAATCAACATAATTTTAATAAGTAACTTATCTTTAATAATG
>DWJW01000051.1:0-11169 GCA_018249095.1 Zeutus zeutus | reverse complement strand
TACGTATTGCAATGATTACTACAGCTGTGCTGCCCTTTACTGCATTACATGATCGTTATATCGAATTTGGTGGCTTCTAGAAATGATTTATAATATAAAGTTAAATGTTAAATTAATATTAAGATTGTCGCGTATCTAACAATGTTAACACGAATGGTTATATTGTGAGGAATACCGATTACTATAGTAGGTGGGTGTGCTACGGCGTCGGTTGCAGGTTACTCCGTCTTATTGTTTCACCGGCTTCTTTTTAGTTGCTCGCATTAAGTTCCTAACGATGGCCTCGAATTTAAATGGTGGCTCGCAAGAAAGGGGCCCGCGGAACTGGATATTCGTCCCTATCGCCCTTCGCCTGTTTTTACGTTTTACGTTTTAGACCGCGCTAGGTTTTGTAACGGTACAGCGGCGTCACATTCGGCGCGGCGGCCCGCCACCGTCGTCATTTCGACAACTAATAACCCCGGCGGGGTTCATAATTTATAAGGCGGTTCATGCGACCACTTTTTACCTCTCGCCATCGCCGACGTCTGGGAATCCGCAACAAAGACCGAGCCAGATTCCGTTTTGCATTCCGTGAGTATTCTTGTGCGATGGATGCCTTTGAATTCGATATTTCCAAATCAAAATTTGCACTGAATCGATCCGTCGGTAGAGCCGCTCGCATAAATAATCGGCGTCGGCATGGTTTCCCACGCAATCTTGTATTTAGAAGATTGATCCTGCGCAAATGAATGCAGCGTTTCGGCGGCCGAGGCGTCCATTAGTCTCTGCTGCAGATATCTTTGTTTGCGGGCGCCATTGTGGCCGCTCGCGGGCGTCGTACGCGAGTGACCCACTTTCAGCGCAATAAACCACCCCATCAAATTTCGCGTCGGCTCTTTCGTGCGACTCCGGTCGATCGGTTAGTTCTTGGTTTTTTAGCAACATCGGCCCCGTTGCATTCCCACTTTTACGATCATCTCAACTGACCGACGCTCGACAGGGTGATCGTAAAAGATCAGATTTTATTTCTTATTGTTCGCCTTTCGCGAAATCTAATTGAAGTCGGCACAGCCCGAGCCCACCGCGGCCTTTACGCGTTTTTAATTTTACTGCCCGCCGTACGCTGAATTATGTCGAACCGATAATGACAACTGGCCGAGAATTTGTTCATTACTTTTTATCACACATTAAAACTTTAAACGGCTCGTGTGAAAATAATGCGCGTCGAGTCGGTCCGAGCGAACGCGAGTCCGCAGTGCGCCGCGCGCCGCCTCGCCGCCAGCCGCAGCTCTTTGTATTATTATTCTACAATTATTTCAATAAAATCGAAATTACACTAGGAGAATGGGCCATGTTCCCTAGCAATAAGAGTGCACGGTCGAACGTAAATGAGGTTCGCAAGCCTATTTGCTTCGATTATATTCTTGCCTCTAGACTCGTTTTGGAGGCTGCATACTCTTCCTACTTTTTACTTAGAGTGAAGTGCATCAGCGTCGGCGGTACGTCGAGACGAGTTATTGGCCATTAAAGGCTGGTAATTGACATGAATTCAATTAAGCTGCCTTTTAAAAGCTCAATAATCCGTCTCATTTATTGTTAAACAAAACACCAATGAGCCCTGTAGTCGCACGCTATAAATAATTGTTACTTTGACAGTAGGAAATTACTTTACTGATTTTAGTGGTATCTTCGCTCGATATTGTTAACAAGTCAACAGAAGTCGTTGCCTCCTCGACTAAATGTATAAGGATAGTGAAAGATTAAATTGTTGTAGTCAATGTTCAATTATATTGTTGTAGTCGTAAAGAATAGAAGGTTCGAGCATAGCAGCCCGGTGCCGTGTAAGCTGAGGCGAGCTTACTCACTTTGTATGCGTATCTCGGCGCGCTGCGTCACGCGCCTATCGGAAGCGCTAACGGCCGGCTCTTATTTAAATACGTCGCCATTCTTGTATGAACCTTTATTCCATGCTCATCCTTACTATTGAAACTCGAATTTCAAACTATTGCAGAAGGTTGCCGGTTCCCAACCGGTTGGCGATGTTGATTCTCGACAATCGCGACGTGCCTTTTAAATGAACATCGATTTTCTCATTTGCCGGCTTTCAAATTTGGTGTCATCTGTTTTTGTCATAAACGATCAAACTTGATCTTATTCTTCTTAGCTTAGCTTCATGTTAGCTTGATCTAATAAGGATTTTTTCTTTCTTACTACGAAAGTAATTCTTACAAGAAATCAAATAGGTCTTATATTGGATTCGGTTGTTACGGCTAAGTTGCGTTATTGCATTAATTTCCAATATTTTACTAATAATCATTATTTCAAAATATTATTTTGGAATAGACTTTTGATTGAAATTTACGGATCTTTTCTGCGATCTGTTGCTTAATCGATGTTATTCGAATGAAGCATGTAAACGGTGTAAATTCTATTGCATTGTGTAACCGGCCCGCACGTCAAACCAACGTACGCAAACACGCCTGTTGATGTTTGCATTGCGATGCATATCTGCGCATACGCATTCTTCCAATTTTATCTTTTTCCAGTAAAGAACTGTTTGTGCAGCCACCTTGATAAATTTTGGCACTTAATGCAATACTTTCGTAAATGAAGCGATTAAAAAAAATCCTTACATACATATACATGTTTGTGTGTATAGTATTTCTATCTTCAAAAACAAAGACTAATTTGTATTCGTCTTTGTTTTTGTTACTGTATTGTTACAGTAACAACACAAAGTTGTACTTGCTCCCTCCTTAGAAGTGGAATTTCCAAAAATCCGTTTTAGCTGTTTCTTACATTATAAAATAAACGTAAGTTCTAAATTTTTAGGACTGTACATTTGGCTGTGCATTGATAGTCAGTCGGGACATACGATTTAATAAGTACAGATTAGTTTGATTTAACTAAATAAGCATAAACACCAATTAGCGCCAAAAAAATAATCCATCTTATAAATGTCGCTCAAAACCCGTACTTATCGTGACAAGGAAAACCAAATCAATAAGTGGCGTAATGAAAAAATGTACAAACGCTCGCATGTTTAGCATTTTTGTATGGTTTATTTTATGTGTATTATAATTCCAAAAACTAACCTATGATTTTAGATGCGAAATACATTACGACTTATATTATATATTTTCTTGTTTTCTTTACGAAACTGTTGTCTGATTTTCCTTTTAAATAGATCCTCATGTCCAAGACTAACGATAATAAGATAATAATAACGATTTAAGAAGGTAACGAAAGATAAACTAACAGATGAAGCCTTAAAACGGCTTGTTTTGGTAACGAAAATGTTGCTACTGAGGAGATCGTAAAGAGACGTACATGCCAGAGAATTTTCAACATGCTCTCAAAAGTATATAAAGTTTAGTAAACCACACTTGACCAGCGTGGTTACTATGACCTAAACTCTCATTCTCTGTGAAGACCAGCGCTCAATCTCAACAGTGGGACACTAACAGATTAACATTGATGTTGATACCAAATAGAAGCTTAGAACAATAGTAATAATTTTGTATACTACTAAATATATATGTATTTTTAATTGTATACTTATTCCACATTTTACTTTTTTCAGGTAAATCTCGTAGTTAAGAAGATAGTTAATCCGAATCGGTAAGATTATTTGTAAGTCTCATCAGAGTGGGTTAGTTTGATGGTGGACAAAGCACCATAATTACACATGACACATTGGTCAATATATCGATCTGCATGCAGGAAGTCCCGAGTTTCAGCCAAACGTATAATAAATTTACAAATGTTCTGGGTCTGGATGTGTGAAAGGTTATAAGCGTGAAGCTTTTCGTTATACCTACTAGTATTATAAAATTAAAGGGTTTCGTATTTTAGTTTGAACACGTTACTCTCTGAACATAGCAGTGGAATAGCAGTGAATTTGAAAATATGTTTTTGAATTTGGTAGTTCATTTATTGAGAAAGGTTTAGTTAATCATTTATTAAAATTGATAATCTGTAACCGGTGATTCTCTTTGTACTATATGTCGTGTGAGGATGTCAATTTACATGGTTTTTGATATTTTTTACTTGCTAGAGTAGAACAAGTGGGAATATGGTTAGAAGACTTAGAATAGTTCTGTGGAAGCTGTTTTTAGACGCTAATGAAACTGCGCGGCATATCTAGTGAATGTACCTATACAAATAAATATTTTTTTTACAATTTTTGTTTGCCTGTCTGTTCCGGCCAATCTTTGGAACGGGACCGATTTTGACGGGGATTTCGCCGGCAGATAGCTGAGCATGCGGCTTCATCCGCATGGATTTGTGCGGGCGAAGCCGCGGTTACAGCTAGTAATGTATAAAATTGAATTGAGTAGCATTTTATGTAAAAATGTATGACCGAGCAGAGTTGTAGTGTAGTGTTGTGCGGTAATTAATGTGTTTATCGGCGGCTATCGGCGCGCCGAGGCCGTCTGCTTTCTTGCATTGTCGGTTTTCGAGACGAATCGAGCCTCCTTTATTGTCTTTTAATAGCGCTTATACCTACTTATCAGATTTCGTTTATTTACGTTATAAAACTTAATTTATTTACGAAGAATTTGTAATAAAAACTAATTATTTACCGAATAGTAAAATACGTGTTTTCTTTTACTTAATTAAACTTACTGGCTTCTGAGTCCAGATCATCAGCGCCAGATTTATCTGTTATAGATACTCATACATTTGTAGACTATAAATACTTTATAATTTAAGAATGCTGCGTAGTTAGCAAATACGAGTGAGTACTTAAGTATATTCTTGAATATGTGGCGTGTCATCGACCCTGTTGTTGAACGTCCCAGACGTTTTATCTCAGCCAGCGACGTTCGGAAGATCGTAAAGTGATTAGAGTGATACGCGTGATGTAATGATGATGCGGAGGCATGACGGAGTGCAGGGAACTGACCTAGCCCACGCGACCACTTTCTTCTAAACTCAAAATGTAACCGTAACTATGAGCGGACAATCGTTTCCGGCGCCCGTGACGTCACGCCTGTCTCGCCGGTCGCCGCCCCTACTACGTAACCTTGGCGCATCGAGCTCGCGCCGAGCGCTACGTTTGCAGCCGCTTTCGTTTTCATCCTTTTTCGACACAATTTGAAATTCTAGCTACGATCTGGCCGGCCAGCCCTCGCCTCGCCGGGTCGTCGATCTTTAATTCGGTAATCTGCAACAACTAATTCGAACGCACTCGCCGACGTGTGCGTGCCCGCAGCCCTAAACTTAATCGGCCGGATGCAAAAAATTATACATATCGAATGCCACTTATAATGCGAAATAAGAGCAAAATCGACGGTAATTTTTCACACGATCCACGAGAGCATAGTTGCCCTAAGCGCGGCACGCCGGGGTGAGCGAACTCGCAGCCTGTAATTTTGGACCGCAAAAGGACCAAAACGCATCGAGATCGGTGATTAAAAACCTTTGTCGGTTCTACTAATATTTATATTTTCGCGATGCGCCCGACATCTAATTGACCGCTCGCGTATCCGAGGCGGGCGCTGCGACGCGGCGTCGACCACCGACGCTTCATTAGTTTTCCTGGTACAGAAATCATAAAATATACCAATTTTTTAGTGCCGCCATATAATATATGTCGAAACGTGACCTCGCCGCGGACCGCGGTCGCCGACAAAGACGATGGAAAAATCCTCTACCCTTCGGATCACGATCAGAACTAGCGTCGCACACGCACGCGTAATTGTTTCGTTCGGTCGATCAATAAGGCGCTAAAAATAGTGACTAAATTATAAATTATTGCAGGTGGCAGGTAACTAGTTTCAACTGCCTCTTGCGGGTACTCTCGATCGGCCCAAGGTCTGGGATATTGAACTTGGCCGGAGCAACAGCACGGCAAGGTCCGCCGCGAAAGAGACGGCTGCACTATCACTCATTGTTATGGGGGAAATGTCGCGGCCACACGCGCGCGCCGCCCGATTGATTCTCTTCAATGACTAAACCTTCGACTCCTAATCCGTTCGGTATGCGATGCAATGCGGCTGCCGGTTATAGAGCGATCCCGTAAGCACGATACGCACTTCCTCAAACAAAGTGTTGCGACGGAAGCGGGACGGCGGCCGGGAAGGTCGGCGAGGCCCCACGCGGGACAGGGACGGCTATAGGACGACAAGTGCGCTGCCCGCCGACAGAGACGGGAGAAGTGCATTGCGCTGACGCATTGCGATCGTCTGCACGCTCTTGTCTTTTTTGTAGACGCTACCCCCGCGGCTTTCGGTTTCGTTGTTTATTAACGACGACTGTTTCGACGAATGTCGTTTACGCCAATATCAATCGGCCATGCGGTAATTAAATCCTCGAACCGGACCGGTCGCGCTGTTTGGCATTTATGTGTTCCCACGCGGTTGATGTCATTTTAATTATGAATGGCGGCCTTCGGGGTAGGGATGCCGACGGAGGCGCGCTCCTGCCGGGTCCACTGACCCACTGCCAGTGACCGGATTCCCGACGCGAATGGTTTTCGCTTCGTCAGCGTACGTTCAGCGCGTCCGTCGTACCATTTCTTACTTCAATGAGCATTATCCACCATGCACTAAATTGCGAGCAACAAAAATCTCGCTAAAACAGTAGGTACGCGAATTGAATCATATTGGCATAATTAAAATAAATCAGTCTGTTTCGGTATGTTAGGCGGCCCGTCCTCTCGCCCTCCTGCCGAGAGCGCGTGAACTCTTTATCGGTCGGTCGCCCGTACCCACATCTCTCACTTAGCGAAATAAAAAGACTAGTACGTCTGACGCAAGAACGCCATACTCCTAACACATGCTATCGGCAAACACCACCTTAACAATGTTACACTGACACATTGTGCTCACGAGCTCCGATTACCACGTGTCAGCTTATCTCACATCATCGCGCTTAAGTAGTGGAGTTCTCACGACGCGGCCAAGTGCGTTCACACCTATAAACATCGTGCTCCTCGGACCCGCGCGACGAGCGCTGCTTATTTGCGCTCAACAAACATTCTTCGAGATAAGCCGTGAACGGACCCGCCTGTGCTTCCCACATCTGCCGCGACCTTGGCTCCTTAAGCCCGTTGTGTAACCTCCTTATCAGTCACGCTCCCCTGTGCCGCTTCACCGGCGAATCTTGCCGAGTTTTCCGGTCTCGATAAAATGATCGGCCTGATGAAGCCGATGCGGAGCGACAAGCGCGCAACGGCCCGCGAGCCTCGCTAGTTCCATAGCGTCCAATGTTATGACGTCTCTTTCACTATCGTTTCCCGTATGTAGAACTGGTGCCGCAACCACGTGGGTCCGCGGCTCGTTAACATAATTACAGTTTTCGACTGGCTCGACTGGTTTTGGTGCTCCGACTTGTGCTTTTTATCGACTCGCTCTAAATTAATGTTAGCTTGTGCGAAACCGAAAGTTGAGTCGGCGGCGGGCCAACAATGCCGGCGGCGTCGGAATAGCGTCTCTAATCGACGGTGACAGAATACAAAGCTGGTCTGCACTGAAGCGTAAAAATGAAAAAACCGTCCGTGAAAAGAATACAGAGCGCGGCCGGCGAACGTAGTGTTGACATTTCGGTTATGACTTATGGGTTAGCGCGGAGGCCTGCGCGGCGGCGGTCCTTCCGTGAGCTTTTATTATTCCGGTTATAAATTAAACTGCTCGTTAATCGGCCCTTTAATCCGTCTGGGCATTGACTCCGGTCGGCTCTTGACGCCGCTCAATGGCTCACTCATCCACGAAACGCTTGTATAAATGTATTTAAAATCTAAGTAACGAAGTCCTTCCGCGCGTTGTTTACGCGAGGAAAGAAAAACTCCCATTGGTGGTCCGGCGCGAGTCATCGTCGTGGAATGTGGCTGCATCTCGGCCGATATAAAAGCCTACACCGAAGCATCTCGCATCACGGCCAGCCCCGACTCTTATTTATTTAGCACGATTCCTGGCGCAGTTCATTACTCGAGACTAGATATCGACGTGAGATAATTTGGTTCGTTGGATTTTTTGTGCGTTATTGTTAGTCTCGAATGATACACTGCTTGAATATTTAGCGATATCCGCTGACTTCACCGCTTATATAAAATGGCGAATAATTAGTCAATAAAAATTCCGTCGATTATATACAGAGTTGTTACACGGGTGTTACGTAATTGGAGTAAACGACCTGAGAGCTGGTGGTCCCGAAGGTCTCGGAGACCACGTGTTGGCAGCATGTGGCTTATCGGCCGTTGCTAAGCCCTTTAAGCAATCTGTTACGAATAATTATCAACAAAGCGTTGTTCCACAATGATTTACCACGTGTGGGTGTTCAAACATAGCGTAACCGAACGTACGTTACACAATTGATTGGCCGCTTGATAGGGTTCGTTTATTTGCCTTACGATAAGTGATATGAGTGTATGCCATCCAATTTACAGGTAAATAGATGCCGTTAAGTTTGTTTTTACATCTGCGATTTAGTTGCTTCGATGCCAAGACAATATTATGGAGTTCACTGCGGTATCTGGGGCCCTTTAAACATCTAATCTAATAATTAATAGAACATGTTAAGTTTAACGTGAATAATAAAGTGGTGCCGCATCATCGCGTCGTGCGTTCCGGGTGAAATGTTTTCGGCGGGTCGCAGCGGGCGATGGACGGCGCCCTTGACCGCGGCGTCGGCGTCGGAGTAAACAAATTGAATGAATCGCGTACGCTCACGTATGTGCCATTCATGTGTGCGCCGTTAACGCACGATAATTCAAGTGCTCGTATGTTCACTAACAAGCTGACGCAACGCTCGCGCCGGTGAAGCGCCGACCGTCTCGATGGTTTCGTCCAATTTGTATATTTACTACACGATTTAACGCAAATTAAAAAAAAGGACTTGAAATTTAAAGACAGTATATCATATTTATAAATGTAGTATTGTATTTTACAGAAAATAAATCTCATTAACTATATAGGAATCTCAGTAATATTACATAAGTATTACGTCTAAGGAAATATGTGATCACTTTGTAAATTGTTGCTTAAATTTATTATGAGGAAACTAAAAGGACTCCAATAAAAGAAACATTAATACTAAAATATTTATCACAAATCAGCTAATATCTATTTTTATCGATTGTCAACATTAGTATGTTTGCCATCCACGCCGGCCGTGTGTCCCGGCGGAAACTAAGCGGCGTCACGGCTGGCGAGGCGCCCTTGCAAGACTTGCCCACTACGTGTTACTGATAGCCACACCAGCAAACACTGTTCCATCTCATTTGAAGCCATTTCCTCTGTTTGCCAGTACACAGCCAACACTCCACATTAATAGTGTTAAACAGTTGCCGCTAAGTGATATAGATCGATCTTTTATTGCGTAATGAATTGAGCGCTGTAAGGTTGAAGGCTACTTAAAGCCCCTTTCCAGCTCTGGAATGTTTATCAAAGGAGATTTCTTCCAAGTTCTCTTATCAAGACAAAACTTTATGTTTTAGAAGTCTTAGCCAACCTAACTATATATGAAGACAAATGATCAAATGTGTTAAGTAAATTAATAGACTCCACATGACTAATAGACAAAACGAATGAAGCTAATGTATCTAAATGAAGCTTTAGGATTTGCACAAAACAAACACATTTTTTTATGTAATAGGAAGGAGTACGAGCATGCAGTCCATCTGCTAATAAGTGGCCACTGCCGCCCATGTACATCCCAGCAGCCGAGATAGGATTGGGGTCCTACCTAAAGGCAATCACACATGCGTTGCTACCCCTGAGAACTGAGTTAGAATACCACGTATAAGTATTTCTCTCTTACCACAACCTTGAAACAGAACACAGCAGCGTTAAACACTGCTGATAAAGCGGAAATACGTGTGTAGGTGGTGCCACTGGAGTCGAACCACCAAGAGATCTACCACCTTCTAGACCCTACACATGTGACACCACATATAGTCAGGTCGAAAATGACGACTTCCCGCAGATTGTCCTTAGAAACACACGACACTCTGCCAGATGGGGACCCGGGAACAGTCTCCCCAGGCGGAAATTGGCACAGATGAACCACGTGATAATCGTCACGCGAATACCTACATGATTACGGAAGGTGCAGCGCGGAGCGGTGCGGCGAGCGGGGTCGACGATCGGCCGCGCGACCGATCGCGCCCGAAGGTCAAGGCAGCCCGCGAGCTGAGATCCTCCCGCTAGCGCACAACGAAAGAAAAAGTGACATCCAAACCTGAATAGAATGCGAGGACGAATAAAAATGAAAGCACTGTTTGCTTTACAACACTTTTACTACTCATTTTCGGCGCGGCGCGACCGCCCGCCCAATTGGCAGCGCTTTGCATCGGTGTGAGATTGCTGATATCGAGTTCGGTTCGAATATTTAGTTTCCATAGATGGAGTCAATTGTTATTAACTATCCGTTTCATAAGACTTTGTTTCAAGAATCAACATTTTTTCATAAGTCACAGTTTTTAGAATGGAATTATATCGATCTTAACAAAAGTACTTAATATGACAAGTTGTGTTAATTTTGCTTACGACGAAGCTTAATACGAAGTTGTTGATTTTAGGGTTTCGTAGTCAAATGCTAAAAAACGGTAATGGTAAATTTCGGTTCGTCCGTTCGTAGTCACGTCTGTCCGTATGCCACCGCTATTTTATCCTTGGACTATGAGCCCTACGAAGATGAAGGTGTATTTCATGAACGCTATACAATGATGTAGAATAAGTACGAAAATAATTAGGGTGGCACTCCATACATATGACTGCAGGATGAATAAAATTGAGTGGACATAAGTGGGGTGTCTGGTTTTCATTAATGGTTTCCGAAAAAGAGACGTTTTTTATGAAAAAATAAAAACCCCAAAAAGAGAATTCAGAAATTCCGAAAAAGAACATGACAGTATAACTGAAAACCTTAATATAATGCGATAAACGTTTCTTTGGCGCGATATTAATGTAGTCAGTGATATACTAAACGAGCATACAGTCCATTTGATGGTAAGTGGCCACTGCCGCCCATGGACATCTGCAATCAACATCAGATAAGATTGGAGTCCTACTTGAAAATAGCCACAGATGCGTTGCTACTTCTGAAGACTAAGCTGGAATGCCTCGTATAAGCATCTCTCCTTTACCACACCCTTCATATCAGAATACAGCAGCATTTAACACTGCTGTTATAAGGTAGAATTAGGTGTGGCGGTGGTGCCGCTGGAGTCGAACCACGAAG
>DWJW01000050.1:0-11202 GCA_018249095.1 Zeutus zeutus | reverse complement strand
GCTTAGTTTGGGTTCAGATGGCCGTGTGTGAATTGTCCCACCACATTTATTTATTATTTATTTATTTATAGGATGTTAGAATTGTTGCAACTCGTTTCACGATCTAAATGATCGTTCGCATTGAGCTATTTAATATTATATGTAGCTTTCATATTTTAAGCTCCTTTGTAAGCTCGGGAGCGTCACGCGTAGGCCGCAATCTAAATTTCAATTACTATGACTTTACCTTGCCTTACGCAGGGTTTAAATTTGGATACATTATGTGCTAGTCTCTGGAATAAAATCTTAATATAGGAATATAAAACTTAATTTAGGCTTTAACTTTTTCACTTTCATTTAGGCTATCACTGCTTATAAAAAGCAGTGATAGCCTAGTGTTTATAAAATCGGCCACTCACTCGGGAGGTCCGGGGTTCGAATCGTAGGCACGCACTTCTATTTTTTTTTTATTATGTGCTTTATAGAAATTAGTTATCACTTGCTTGAACGCTAAAAGGAAATATCGTGAGGAGACCTACGCGCCTGAGAGTTCTATAAAAAGCTATTCGCAAAGGTGTGTGAATTCTCCCAATCCACATTGAGCCACCGTGGTGGACAATGGCCTAAATCCTTCTAATTATGAGAGGAGACCCGTGCCCAGCAGTGGGACAGTAATGGGTTGATGATGATAGAAATATCATGATTAAGTATCATTATAAACTTATATATATAAAGTCTATAGTTACTAACGCAGATAATATTCATGAAAGTCAAGGACAGACGCATCAATCACTGCGAAGTTACAAGAGCGGCTGTGTGATAAATGCCTTATTCGAGGGGCAATTTTCTCAATATTTTTCATAACATCAGCTATTCGATGTAGCTGATTATTGGTAGATAGGTGCCTACTTTTAGATACTTTATTCGTGGAGATTAAATTCGATAGATTATTATATGTTTATTTTGTTAATACGTATAGTTATATGTATTATTGAAAAGTGGTTTCTACGACTTTTCGAATGTATAACTCATTGCTTTGTAGTTCCACTTCAGTAGCCTCGCTATCACCTCAATCTTATTTGGGATTGATTATCGATGTCTGTCTGTATTGCTGCTTCTATCTCATACAAAAAAGCAACGATAGAACCTTAAACATAATTTACGTTCGTGAGTTACAAAACATTTTTATACACTTGGCGTAGCAAACAAGCATGCAGTACAGTTGCTAAAGGCTTTTAGTCAATGATGGACATGTGACATTTGTTATCAATTTTAAATACATATAGATTCTAGTATTCCCTGACATAGAAACAATTAAGATATATTATATAATACAGAAATAGATTTAAAAATCATGAGAAGTTCTACTATCTTCAGACGTTCGCCTAACATCGGACAAATGGGTTTCATGTAATATAAAACGAAAAATATCACGAAGTTATGACTTTGAGTTACCAATATGTATTTTAATAAGAACATAAAATTTCTTACTATAGGCAATAGGCCCATACAGATAGGCATATTGTGTTATGAAAAGCTTAGACATTATAAATATTTCACACGTTATATCCCGATTTCCCGAAGAAGGGGTTTACCGATTAATTGAATGTTTATGAAGTGGAAAATACTCTATCACGGCGTGAAACAAATTATTATCATATCCAATTTCGTTTACGTATAGAATACTCGTATAAATAGTACCCACTTTATACGAGTATTATTTATGAAAACGAAATTGTATGTAATGTAATGTATCCGTATGTAATTTGGTCCTTACTGGGACCTGGTGCGTCTACGGATATTTATCTGTATTTTAGACAATACATTTATCTTACCTGTATTTATTTGGTTACTACTGTTGAATTGTTGTCCTTCTGTCCACACATGCATTATTAGTTTAAATAATGTAAGCATCATCATCATCAACTCCTTACCACTGCCGGGCACGAGTGTCCTTTCAGAGTGAGAGGGGTTAAGGCCATAGTCCACCACGCTGGCCCAGAGCTGATTTTTAAACTTGACACACCTTTGAGATTTGTTGTTTGTTGTTTTTAATCGCATGTGTGCAGGTTTCCTCACGATGTTTTCCTTCACCGTTAAAGCAAGTGTAAATTAATTTCTAATACGCGTATAAGTTTGAAAAATCAGAGGTGCGTGCCTGGGATTCGAACCCTGGACCTCCCGACTGAGAGGCCGAATTTCCAACCATTAGGCTATCACTGCTTTCAAATATCAAATTATGTTCATTCCACATATATTCAATAATATGATGTTTGTGTAAAATTGTTATAAAACTGCATCGCAACCTCGTAAACTTCATAATTAAGTCGGATGGTAGTTTCGTGTAAATTGTATTTCAGTCTGTGAACGCGAGCGGCGCGCGTGAGTCATTGTCTTTTTAGTAACACATGTGCTTTTTCTACAATATTTTTTATGATACTATGAAGAAGATTACACATATGAGCATAAACACGTCGTTACAGCCAACAAATGCGACAGCGCGGTCGCCGGGTAATGCGTTCTCATAATATGCGAGTTCCGGGCATCGTGTGAACCCAGCGAAGCGAGCACTGCATCATTTACTTTACAAATCCATCGCTCCCAAGCACAATAAAAACATTTTTGATGGAATAAATTTACTTGGATTTTCATATAATGTTATATTTTAATAAGACTGACGACGTTTTCGAATATTCTAAGATTTGGTATTTTATCAAAACAATTTACTCATTACTATTCCACTGCTGGGCACGAGTCTCCTCTCAGGATGCGGATTGAGGCCGCTTACCAGGTGAGCTTACCAGGGTGGTCGACGCGAGGAAGTGTCCATATTTTACGAACAACTTTTGTTTTTTGATTATCGTTTATATATATTTTTTGAAGTATTTGTACTACATTTGACGTGCCTCTTTGTTAGGAATCCATGAAACAGTATTTTTATAAAAGTTATTTATGTCAGTCGAATGTGGACAATGCAATAAATAAAATATCGGTAATCATATCAAAATATTCCGCATTAAAACATTTAGTGTAATAACAAATGAAGTTCTTATATTGATCCACCTCCAAAGTATTGAAGTGGAGTTCAACAGTATTATAATGTGTGGACGACCTACATGCTGTTAACGATTTGCATGTCCTGTGCTCTGCGACGATGCGCCCTTCGCCTTCCGTGCCGCTTGTTGCGTAACGGACCGCTCTTCCGGTCACAGGACTTGTACCGAACCACTTGTTGATACCACGAGCTGCGTTCTTCCTTTATAATAACTACTGGGTTCTCACGATGTTTATCTGTTAACTTATAAAATGCTCACCATTTCCCAATATTAAGCTTACCTGGAGTTGGAAGCTCAGACCTTCGGCGCCGCACGCCAGAATTGTACCACTTGCAAATGCGACTACAACTGCAGAAATTCCGACATGTGACTTTTGTCACACACATTGTTACTTTATGTACCATTTTAATTGTTTTGAACAGTTTACGTAAGAATATTTTCTTACAATATTTTAATCTCAAGAAGATTTATTCATATTTTTATTCAATTAAATGTATATTAAAAATACATTCGAGACGCACCTAAATACAGTTTAGACGTGTTTAAAGACGCCATGAATCACTTTAATAGACGAGATCGCGACCGATCGCTCGGTTTAGTAGCTGTTACCGATTACAGCGGCCGGTTTTGTTCTGCGTTTTTTTTCCACTTTTCCTGCGTCGCGCCATTAATAAAACATAATAGCGTTCGGATAAGATCCAACGGATTCATTTTCGCTTTGCATCACGGAGTCACGTATTGTAGGGTCATCTAAGTGGCCGTGAACTTTATTACAACATGTGGTTCGGTGTCTTTGTGTGTTATTGTTGTGCTAGCTACGTGCATTCGTTGCATCATCATCGGAGAAATTTGTTTCGTAATCAATTGCCTATTGTATTCTGAATTGATATGATTTTCATGCAATTTTAATGTTATTACTATTGTAAATTTTATTTTAAGTATCATTTGTTTAGATGTTGTGATGTTGCTGATGAGGCTTATTATATTCGTCTATCGTAATCGTAAAGCAATTTCCTTCATGTTCAGCAATTATTTCAGGGCCGTTAATTTCATATATCATTAAATATTTATTATTTCTAGCAAAGCAAATATTTCCACTAATAAATTGTAGACAATTATGAGGAGCTTCAGTTCCGACTTCAACGTAATTGAATTGGAAATAAAATGTTTTAGAATAGATTAAAATTCGACTTTTAAATCTAATGTCCAGTCGATATCAACACGCTATAAGGTGGGTAGGTAGGATTCGAATTTTGTGATTTCGGAGGCATAAATTGAGGCGCCGAGACCCACAATTACATGAATACCCAGGACTGTACTATACGACTACTCTGATATTTCTCCACTATTCGAGACTTTCTTATCAAATCAACAACATATTGTTCTAACTGTATTTAACACTATGTGTTAACACTGCATGCCCCCATATTTTTGCTTGAAGTGGAATTGAAAATTTGCAAACATGTGTATTATCACTTCATATTTATTAATTACAACGTAAACGGCATTTGTATTTCAAAATGTACTGTCGTTATGTTGAATGATCACGTTGTAACGTTACACCAGACACGGCCCATTAAACATATTTTCATGAGGAAGCCATTCCTTGCCGCTTGCAATTCGCTTTACTAATGTAATGATAAATGCAGTCATATTAATTCGCGGAAAGAATTCAGTACCTCCGTAATACGAGTCGCTTTCGTTAACCTTGCTTTTTGGTATGAGTATGATGTCGATTGGCATATATTGTTGATCAAACTCGAGCGATTGTCACGACTCCGTGCGATCGCGTCATCGGCAATGCATCCGTTGAAACTTGCTTGCGCTCCGGTAGGCGTGTGCAAAGTTTAACTTTCGGACCTCGAGTTTTATTTGCTTAAAACATAATGATGTACTGTAGGCAGATAAAATTAACATTCAAATCTATTGTTCGTCTAATACTGCGTGGAACGAATGCTAAACAGACGAAGATTTATTGAATCCGTTAGGATGTCAGTACACTGTACTTAGGAATGCGTCTCGATTTGCGATAACAGTATCGATTACCGCAATAGCAAATTGCTGACATGAAATATGATCGTCGTTTTTATATCCGTAATATGTAACGACACCACCTCCCTCTTCCCGTGGAAGTTGTAGGAGGCGACTAACAAATGAAACTCGCTAGATGGGCGTCGGCTTCTTCTTCGGGAGTTATTCATTTACTGTAGTTATCTAATACTTTGTACGGCTTGACACAACGACTACGAATTAAGTAGGGAAGATATTGTGAGGTTGGCCGTTTTAAGGCTGATGGGAGGAATGGATGAAGTAATTAACAATGTACGTTGGAGCAGCTTGCTCGAATACAAAACTTTTTAAGGATTTTTTGAGTAATTTCTTATCCAGCTTGTTCGGTCGTTTCTACTTTACTGCCATATGATTAAACTTTTTTACGGCTGAATACGAAAAGGATACTTTGTTTTCTTTGCATACCTTTCTATCGACGCTTGTAATTACGCATAGACATACTAGATTGTCAGTAACGGACAGGTCCCCTAATAGCAGTAATAGCTTGTGGCAGCGCGCGGCGTCGCGGCGGTCGACGACCGCGGGCGTGACGCCGCGGCGACGCCAGCGTCCACTCTTGCTTTTATTTGCCGCGGTGCGAGCGATCCTGCGCTATGTATAGCGGTGGATCGCAGAATTGGAGAACTTCCAATGAACGCATTGTGTGTTTCGCGCCCGGAACGTGTTGCGCCGCTGCTGCCCATGGCGACGACAGTTTCCAATGAGCTCGTCCGTCGTCGATCCTTGAATGGTTTTTATTAGGCAATTTCTCAATTTCATCATCTTATTGGAAATGGCCCTATTAAAGAAGACTGCCTGGAACCATTAAAAATACGATTCTTTAATTACTTAATCCGTGACAAATTAATAAAAGTGGTCTGGAGATTCGTTTACAAATAAATGGATGTAGACGAGAGTGTATCGTAACGATAATTTGTTTAGCGTGTCTACTTCCACGGCGGCGGTAAACTCATTACTGAGTTATTTAGTATTTAAAATATCATTAATTCTAAAGCACGTTAATTAAAATTGTATGTTAATTGCGACAATTATGTAGTTTCTTGTCTTGTTGCGTAAGAACTTGTATAATTCCTAGTAATTTGTCCAAGGCGTCAAGAATTTCTACTTCTGTCGCCGTTGAAATTTTTGTAAGCTGATTCCAGGAAAATGTCGAAAATGTAATTATTTCCTAAAATTAATGTAGTGCGTGTTTTCTCGACATTAAAATAAGAAATTTGTCTTTTCTTCACGTATACATAATTTGTTTATGAGCTTGTAGCCTGAGTGTCCAACAGCTTCAAGTTAGTGTTTTCGAATATTTCACTTCTAATCAACTCTTCAGCACTTAACTGACGTGTATTCGATTTTGGTTTTAGTTTATTACAAAATATAGTAGCGTTGTTAATGAACCGGTGCTGTCTTAGACTGTGAAGAGCCGACGTGGGGAATTAGGGCGAACTAATCTACGTCGCTGGTCGTCAAATCCACTCACGAAATGAAACATTGAAAATATCGATGAATATAATTTTGTTTTCGATATTGCGTAAAAGACAAGTGAACTATAGTAGACTTTTCTATGGCATTGATGAATAGCTAACGTCGGACGTTTGATGATTATTATATATTATTATATTATTAACACTTTATCTATTATATTGTACGAAGTGCTCATTGTTTTGTATTTATTTATAGAAATTAGTACATAGAAGGGCTCGTTGAAAATAAATATAACGTTTGACTCGATGATTGCATACGATGTCGATGACCTCATGTAAACCTTGCAGTAGATTCGTGCAGCACGCGAATCAATTTGCTGTGCGCAGTCAGCAGTTGAACTCTTGACACGTTTGCAGTTCGCGGTGAACCCTGAACCTGTCTACGTTGAGTTCAGACTGCAGTACAGACGTTCTCATAATGCAATATAAACTATAATTTGAAATGTAATACCTAGATCAAAAATGGACTGATTATGTTAATGTTAATTTTATCATTGTAAGTGCTTTTAATAAATATGACTACATCGTACAACGCGACGTCGCATATGCTTCCATCTTATTTGAATACGCTCCTGCGTTGCTGCGGCAAGCATTACTCAACGGTAATTGTTCGATGAGTCGCAAGTTCTAATCAATGATTATATGTTGGAGAGCTGTAGAAGATGAGAGATTACGTGTAGTTCAATACATTTTCTTAGAACATTGATGTATTAAGAATCTGCATACACAATAATAGATATATATTTTCGATGAAAGTGTAAAAAAGAGTTTCGTATTATGAAACAAGGTGTAGAGCGTGTGGCGTACGACGGGCGGCGCGGCGCGGCGCGGGCGCGAGGTGACGGAATCGCCCTTGGCATTATTAGCGCTATCAGCGTTGATGTCATCTCTGTGTACTTTGTAGTTCGCTGCGACAGGTCAAACTCACTCACTCGTTGTCTTACGGACTTGGACGATTCTCCAACATTACTTTTGGTCCAACGACGTTTTCGTCGGTGAAAGGTGACGTACGACGTGGTAGTCCCTTGTTTCAGTATCTATAGTTTGACAGAAGAGACATTGTATTTATGAGGCTTGTTAGTTTCACGATTATTAAACGTTGTTTTCAATAGTAATTCATTAACATTTGCTTTCAAATTGTAAAGAAAGAGGGTCGGTAACGTTATACAATTACATTATTAGTGATATCAGCCACGGTGATGTCATTTCTGTTTATAATTCTTTGCCGTTCGCAGAGACAAGATATGCATGCTAATTTGTTTATCTTGTTGGTTCAGAAAAACACACATTTGCTCGTCACTGTCTCGCATCTTGGTCTAATTTGTGTCAGCAATAAATGTAAGATAATAAATAATATTAAGAGTATTAGATTTGTGTGTCGCGGATCTTCCCTGTTTGTTTCCTTTTTGCAAGCACCAAGTTTTGCATTTTTCAGTATCATCTGGGTGACATCATCTCTGTTTGTATTGGTTTTGTGGTCTCGCAAAAACCGCTACTCAGTTAGAAATTGATTGTGAGTTGTGTCGAAGATGACGCAAAAAATGTTAAATCGGTGCGTTTTTGCGCGTGCGCACAGTCCGCTTGTAATGATTCGCGTTGAATAAGCATATTGATTTTTTTTGTGTTAACGTTTGTGCGGTGTATTGTAATACATGTACGATATTATAATTTCTGTATTTCTCGAGTCTAATTGGCTTTTTTACACTATGTTTCAATGATTGTTGCATTAATAAAAAATAATAAAACGTGTTCACGAAGCCAGGCAAGACATACTGCTTGGATATGTAAATTATAATATAATACATGTCTCATAAACAACGCTCAGTCGTAATATTAACATTCAATTGAAGTTGGTTGACAATAAATAGTGCACTTTCGTTGGGCAACAGTGGGTTGCGCAACCCGTCCGATGCTGCACAGAAATGTCTATTGTGTTATTAACATTTAACATTTCCGGCTCCGATGCAATTCCATTTGAATAAGTTCTTAGAGTACGTTGTGCAAAACTTATGATTTGCGATTTGCGGAAAATCTAAGAGTTTAAGAATAGATCTTTTTTATGAAATAGAAGTAGCAAACGAACATGCAATCTACCTGATGGTATCTGGCCACTGCGCTCATGAACATCTGTAATTCAACAGCAGATAGGATTGGAGTCCTACCTGAAGATAGCCATAGATGCGATGCTATCTCTGAGTACTAAGTTGGAATGCCTCGTATAATTATCTCTCTCTTACCACACCCTTCAAAGCAGAACACAACAGCGATTAACACTCCTATTATATGGCTGAAATAGGTGTGGCGATTGTGCCAGTGGAGACCAACCACAACGGGTTCTACCACCTCCAACTTTTACGATAGTTTTAATCAGGGGATTAAATAAGTGACCTCTTGCAAAAATAGTTATTTGTACCACTATTGTATCAACATTTTATACTGATATACTTATGACATAAACATTGCGAGCAGGTGGTTGTGATTGTCGGGCGCGCACACCTCTGGTTTATCAACTAGTTTTCTCTTAGGTTTGAACTTTGCTCGTTCTAAGCGTAACTGTTATTAAATGTTCGTGTCAGAAATTACATTGTTTTTATGCGCAGCGGGACTCTACATTTTGACAGGTTTCATTTGTATAAATTCTTTAAAACACCTCTTGACAGTAATAATTTGTTCCACGAACTGGCTCACTCCGAAATATTGCAGTGATGTTTGTGGCTGGTTAGGTTCGTTGTTAGCTCGGTTGATTTATTTTATCGACTTATCTCCGAACATACACATTTGGTAGCGTTAGCGTAACATCCGCTATAAAAATAAATTCATATAGTAACAAAAGGTATTTTATGTTATAATATAACGAACACAATGTTATGGTTTCGATTTTCGTCGGAGGTTTCAATGTCAAAGTCACTTTCAATGAGTCATGAATATGTAACGACGACAAGTGTAGAGCCCTCTTTATTCGTCGCTATCAGATCGACATACTTGTGTGGACGATAAAGCAGGCGTAAGATTATGTTGCAATTTGTTCTGCTATCGGCGCTAATCTTATAACGTAGAGAGCAGGCCTCTGGACGAATGTGTACGCTCGTTATCTTTGTGCGACCGTCTGTCATTGCCGTCCACATTGCTAATATTTTTATAAGGCCCGATGCCATTCAAGTTCATTTTAATTATCCAACGGACCATTGTACTTTGAATTGAATCAAATGGTAGCGATGAGTGTTTATTCATTGCTATCGAGGATTGCGATCGAAAGTCTCTAATTCCGTATCTATTCAGAGATATGGGATCAGGATTTCCGACTATTTCTATTACAAAATCTGATTCAGAATCGATCAATTACAGCTGTTAATTAATACACATACTTAAAATATATCACAGCTAAGAAATCACACAGGCACAGGAAAATGTTCATCAACTTTGTATGAATCAACTGACTTTTTGTTCTCTGATGACTGAACATATTCAAATTAGCTAATGTAGCGCGGACTTGCAGCACAATTGGTAATGGAGTAATAGAGGTCAATGGGTAGGCCGGGATGAACTAAATACGACGTTCGTGGATTCTAATGTGGTGGATGGAGTCACGCGGCGAGGCGGCGCGCCCACCCGCTACGCCTACTGGTTGCTACCTAGCTCGTTGCGTACACACTTTTATTTAGATGTTTATACATACAAATATAGTTTTCATTTATGCAAATATTATTTGACGTAAGATACATCTGTTTTTACAGAATCATTTGTCGTTCCTCAACCGCTACTCGAGCGATACGAAATACAAGTAATATTTCAAATCTAATGACATTTCTACTAATTTAAGGACTAGACCGTGTGATGAGAGATACAAAATAAAGTGATAACGTGGTCTTTAAAATGATAATGAATTATATACGTTAATCAAGGGGCCCAAACAATTGGGACTACATAAAATAGCTCGTCTGATAATGTTATGAGTAAAAGGGTTTGTGCGGGGAGCGGGTGACATCAGCAGCTCGCGTGCGCACCGGGCCCGTGCTTGGAGCGCCAAATCGGCCGATTAATAGCCCAATTACATGCCGCCCAGATGCATTGACCCGTGGCGGCCTGATGAGCCTGCACACACGCCCTCTCTGTGTGCGGAACTGTCCGAGTACAATTTGGTTCCGTCGAGCTTTGATTGAAAATGTGTCACTATCGTGATCAGAGCGCTATCGTAAAATTTGTCTCTTAAGTATTATCCGATGAATTGAATTTATGGTTTGGAGTCGGTTTTGGATGTCATTATGTATTTATATTTGTTCATTTTTATTTACGGCTTTGTATTCACGATTGCTAAGCTAATTGAAATCGGATCATTGCGCCGCCGTCTAATTGGCTATGTTACGCAAACTGCGAGCGGAACCTGATATCGATCTGAAGATCTGTTGTTATTTCTCCTGCACGGCGCGCGCCTCTCGAATGTCCCGTTGTTACTTTACAATTCTACCGGCGCACGTCGCAAATGGAATATTTCGTTAATGTAAAACTCTAGATGGGGTACACTAAAAGTAGTCACGCACTTTTTTTATTGTTGTGGTCTTTCTTGGCTCTTTTGAAACGTATACATTTGGTTGCCTGTTAATAAGAGATGCTATGATCAAAAT
>DWJW01000049.1:0-11231 GCA_018249095.1 Zeutus zeutus | reverse complement strand
AGTATTAACATAAATTGATAAAAGTCATTAATTATGACATGTCATCGACAAGGATAAAAACTATTTTAAACAAATTCGTACTGAATTAATTGAGTAACAAAAGTCCAAACACAAACTTTTTACAATGTTAATGGAATAATAGGATACATAGCATAAAAATAGACTGGCCTAAAATTTATTAAAATTTATGATAAATTATTTCAGCCAAAGACGAGACACCAGCGTCCGTTCGGTTGGGAAAAAGACGACACTAATGGTTTTCAACTGCAACAACCGCCAGTGCCTCCGTACAAGTTCTCCTCGCTGCAGCACGGCGCGCGGCCGCCGCAGCTCGAGCTCAGCTCCGCGTGGCTGCCCCCGCGCCACGGCGCCGCCCCCGTCGGCCTAAAGAAGTCCCCAAGCGTCGAGACTCCACCTGTATTCCCCTTCATGGGCTTCTCCAGCGAATTCAGCGACAAACCGTACAACGAACACCCTGTCACGATATACCCTGGACCGAACATACAATACAATAGACAATCACATTCACCCACGTACAACGTTCAGAAAATTTCACCCTTAAACAGTAAGGGTGAAAGGAAGTCCAATGCCAAACGCGATAGCAGGTCCGACGGGGAAATGCTGTCGCCGAAGGGTAGACTACCTCCGCGGACTCTCGCCGGTTCTATGGAGAGACATAGAGAAGTGTGTAGAGGATCCTCGGAGGACATAATGGAGAGTTGTAAGAGGAGGGGTTCGAGTAAGAGCAACGACGATGACCACTTTTCGGACGACTCCCTCGAGGAGTCATTCCCGCCGCCGCCGCCCACTGTTACTACGCCTTCGAAACGCAATTCCATAGCCTGGGAAGTGTCCCTCGATGGTGACGATCCTCTACTGACTCCAGGAAGCACAAAGGTACAAATATAGGATATTTAATATATTATTTTTTATTGGGGGGCCGACGGACAATTAATGGCCCAAGCGCTACCGATATTTGTTTTGTATTGACAGCAGTAATTGTAAAATTAATTAGGTTTAAACATATATCATTGCTCTTTAGGATATCTCACAGTTTTATTGAGGCATTTTCTACTATCAATTTCAGGTAATAGGAAGACGGAGAAGAAAATCAGGAGATCAATCTCACTCCAGCACAAGTTCTATACCACAACGCATAGATGATGATTGGGGCGAAGAATATTGGCCGCCTCCTCCTCCACTTTCGCAATGTGAACCTCTGGCCTCACCTGGCTCCGATGCCGAACCAGAGCTACGGCGTGCACAAGATTTTGCTTCGGGTACTTATGTTATACGTAAAGGCAAAAACCGAAACAAGTTACCAAGCTTTAACAAAAACGCAAACAAAGCCAACAGTAACAACACTAATAACATGATTCAAACTCATAGCCTGAACAGAAGCACAGACAAATCAATAGATGGTTCCAGTATATCAATAAGTGGCTCCGGATCGGTCGGTTCCTATAACTCTAGACCGAGTTCTGATTTGAGTTTACCTCAGTCGCGATATAGTGCGGACTTAAATTCCAGATTAAGCCGTGAACTTAATACGCCAAATTCTAGATATAGTATAGATCTCTGTACACCGAATTCTAGACTTAGTAAGGAAATGACGTCTCCAAAGTCGAGACTAAGTCTAGATCTAAATAATGGCCAAGATAGATACATCAACCCCGATTATTTCGGTCATAGTCCTAAAAGTAGAAAAAATTCTAGCGATAAGAATGTTATTACACCTAAAAACGTTATACAGAATAAGTTATCTCCACAAAATAGGTTCACAGATTTCAAAAAGTATTCTTCTACGTTTGATAATATACAGTCACTAATAAAAGAAGGCAAAGTTGAAGAAACTCCACAGACAGAGTGTAATGAAACCGTGAATGAACTTGCAACGGTACCACCTAATATGGTACGTGTAATTTCATTGCCTGCCCTCGGAGCAGAGGGTGAAAACAACAGTGCCAGTCGTCAAGGTCTTATCACCACTGTAGAAGAAGAAGAAGACCAGGAGAGCGGAGAACCTGGCTCCAGTGGAGATACATCACCTCTTCGTAAGATTGAAAATAATATTAGCGCTATATTAAGTCAAGGTCGGGACCAAAAACATTTTACCCCATATTTACCTAAAGACTGGAATATCCATAAGGATGAATACTGTGATGAAATATCTAAGGAAATATTAGAAAACAGTTTCCGATATAGTTCTAGGGAGAAACAAAAACGGCACGACATTCAGAAATCATCGAGCCATAATGAGATACAGAATCAACGATCGATCGAGCGACGTGACCGTTCTTCAGGCAGAAGGTCTAACAGCATGCACAAATCGACCAGCGCAAAAGATGTTCCTGTTGGCCTAATGCGCCAACCGTCTTCATCAGATTCTGCCGTATCTAGCGGCGGAGATTTCCCGTTGAATGTGCAAATAGTCGAACATTCATACAGGCACAATCAGTTGCCACCGTCGCCGAATTTGGGTCACGAAATGGGTCCACTTCCACAGACACCAGAATCGCCCAAATTCCCACCTCTCCCGCCATCGCCCGTCCAAGAAGTAGAAGATGAGTACACAGAGATAATGCAACCTACAGAAAAACGTCATCACAAGAAAGCTGACACTTTACCTACCCCTACTATGGAATCCAGAAGAAGGTACACAATACATTTTCGATTATCATTGTAGCCTTACATTTTATACTTTTACATGTTATTAATAATTATAAATATCATAACGTTTTAGGCCATCAGAACCTGTACCACCAGTACCGCCCCACCGCGACACCACCAATAGCCTTAAAACGCGATCTATGGAAACAAGCTACAATAAAAATAGAAGAAGCAATACATTTAAGAGTGGATCAACCGACCGAAGAACTTTACCTACAGGTTCGAATTAAATTGTGGTAGGGATTCATTACACAATCACATCGAACCTCCACTATGTCTGGAAATATAAATTTAATTTATCTATGATTTCTTGTTGTTTAAACGACAAGAAATCATAGATAAACTCTCTCCCTCTTCTCTTCATTTTTAATTGCAATCAGGTGAAATGTTTATGCTGTTTTGTATAAATATATATATTTTATTAGCTATTGAGTTCACAAAAGATTAAAGTAAAAATTATGACCAATATAGTCGTCTCATCGTTCTTCTGAAAAAACCACTTAATATGTACATTATAATGAAACAATGCAGTAATTAATACTGAAATATTGTTGTTGGTCTTTCTTGCAAATGGAGCCCGTTGCAATACATAAAATGTTATAATTAACATATAATAACTAATTTCACGAGGTTCAGTGATTGAACTATCACGCGATTACACCATTTGAAATATCATGAAACACGTTAATTGTGAACTACAATGCGAACTAACTCTATTGAGTTCAGTTCGATAATTGTAATAACAATTATCGATTCGATACGGATCGATACGGAAATGATTCAAAAATAATGAAAACATTTTGTAATTTTTTGTCCACTCATCGACCCATCATCATTTATACCCTCCACCAGTTATCACCATTTCACACACATTATTGATTTTTATGAGAATGATGATGAATGAAGTGGTGGGGCCAATCTAGTTAAACCACGAATAGTTCTACCAAGTAGCAAATGAGCATGCTACCCACCTAATAGTAAGTGGGCACTGCCACACATGGGATACCTGTAATTAACCCCAGATTGATTGACAGTTCTGTCTGAGATTAGCCACAGATGTGCTGCTATCTCTAAGGATTAAGTTTCAATGCCTCATTTGAGTACCTCTCCCTTAGCACGCCCTTCAAACTAGAACATGACAGCTGACAATATCATGCAGAAATAGATGTAGTGGTAATTCCTCCGGAGCAGAACCCTAAAAGGTTCTATCACTGTTAACGAATCACGTTTAAGTTTATTGACTAGTGAGAGTTGAAGTTGAACCATTATTTTACTGCCTCCTGGGCAACGATTTGAAAAATTTGAAAAGGAATGTACTTCCGAAATTTTTTGGAGCATTTTAATATTTTAAGTCATTTTTAGTGTAATTGAGTATATATACCTACCTACCGTGAAATATCTTTACTTTAACGACACAATCTTCAATTGCATGATCATTCCCCTCACTTTTTTAAACTTGCATCTGGCTCACCTGTACTGCTGTTAATGTATAATTCTTATATGGGGCAATGCTTCTGTAGAATATTTTATTTATCGTTTATGCGTAAAATCCATAAGTGAGATGAATGAACCTCACGATTTTGATAAAGGTTGGGTTTAATGAAGTGTGCCCGTGGGCGTTGCCAGCTTTTGGAAGTTTGTCCCTAAATATTAATTGAAAGAGAAAATATCCGACGTGGTTCGACTACATATATTCCTGCATAATAACAGCAGTGTTAAGCGTTGCTGTAGTCTGGTGTGTTAAGCAAGAGACATTCCAATTCCGTCCTCGGGTCGAGCGCCTGTGGCCGGTTTGAGATAGGATCTCAATGCTCTATGAGAATATTACATATGTTCATTGGCGGCAGTGGCAACTTTCATCAGGTAGACTGCTCGCTCGTTTGTAACTCTTATAAAAATACAGAAAAAAATGAGGTTGATCACGGATGTCCATGGGCGCCAGTGGCCCCTCATCATCAGACAATCTGCATGAGCGTTTCCTACTCTGTTGTAATGCTGGTTATTGGCGTGCAGACATGGGCACGAACGGCGCGCGGCGGCGCACGCTGCAGCGCGCGGGGCGCGAGGCGGCGCGCGGCCCGCTGCAGACGTCGGCCAGCCTGCCCGAGACGCCGGTGTTCGCGCGCGGCTGCGACGTGCCGCGCACGCCGCCGCGTGCCGCCGCCGCCCCGCCGCGGAACAACACTATGAACTCCATTCAATCCATCGGTCAGTCCCACGGCTATCACGATCCATTTCTCAATATAGACGTTGACTAGATATAAACAAGGTAACACTGAAAAACAGCGATCGTGGTTCTCTGCGGCCAAGGCGAGTATGCCCTTTTCCGTCCTTGTTTTGTGTTGGTTATGTTGTCTTTTTCATATTTTCTACGGTATAAATTTTAGTATTTTCTCCCTTTGTAACTGATAGTCTGAATAAACATTTTTCTAATGCTATATCGCTACTACATTTTGATAACATAACGCTAAAAAATCGCGGCGTCTTGCATTTTACAATTTATAACACATTTCTTCGTTAGAATTCATATTTGTTATATCTTACTTTAATTAAGAAATCGAAGGTTGCAGCGGTACAATTGCGACGTCGCCTACACCTAGAACGATTTCTAGTGATAGTATCTTATGTGCGGTCTTCACTATATAAGTAGTGCCGGTCACAATTCGTTCTTGATTCTGCATCAAAAGGAATCATTTTTCTTAAACAGAACACTTAATACCGCGCTCAGAACGAACTGAAATTAACACTAGTGAAGATTGGGCCCTAATATATCCTTCAAATGTAGCACACCGTTGGCCATATCCAGCTACCACACAAAGAGTTAAATTAATTATAATTATAACTTTGTTGTTTGGTTTACGTCTAAGTATTTCTGTCTGTATTATCTTTGAGTTTGTATCTAAAGCACACTAGCAGATTGTAGAACGAAACAAAATTTCAGAAACCAAATTTATTCATATAGAGCTGTCGGCAATAGTTTGGTATATATGTGTGGTGGATTGATGAAATTTGGTAGTAATGATTACTAAAGATTACAACCTTGAATTATAAGCAACAAAAGACAAGGTAAACTGTAATCAACAAAGATCACACTTGGGAGATTGATCAATTGTTATAATCCATTATTGAATCCTTATCCATATACAGTATACTGATACCAGTGATAACCTAGTGTTGAAAAATTCGCTCTCAGGAGGTCCGGGGTTCAAATCTCAGGCACGCACCTCGGATTTTTCGAAGTTATGTACGTATTAGAAATTTAATCTTCACTTGCTTTAACAGTGAAGGAAAACATCGTGTAGAAACCTGCATGCCTGAGAATTCTATCAAAAAAAAGTTTTCAAAGGTCTGTGAAGTCTACCAATCCACACATGGCCAGCGTGGTGGACTATGGCCTAAAACTCGTCTTACGCTGAGAAGAGAAATGTACCCAGCAGTGGGACATTAATGGGTTGATGATGATACAGTATACTGTAGAAATAACAAATATTCCCAGTATTGCAAGCACTTCCATTAGAATCGCCACCCTTCGTAGTTACCAGATTTACCAGTGCGTTTTTTGGAATAGCAATATTTTATATGAGTATTTCATACGAAGCGAACAGCGAAGATAATGTGAGGTTCTGAAATTCGTTTACATTTGAATTACTAACACTTTTAACGGGTATGATCGTAAACATTTTTTTTGGTATAAAGTTTACTTTTCAAGTTACGGAAGTACACGAATTGCGCTCTTTAATAAAGTAAAAATTGCCATGAATTGTATAGAAAATTAAGGGTTTCCTTTTAATTTTCAAATCATCTTCAAAATGTATATCATAAATCTTGTACAAAACCGGAAATAAGGATTTCAAATTATTATTTTGACCATTTGTTTACTAGAAAATTAAGCTATTGATAATTATATTGATATAAAAAAGATCGTATTATTTTTTAACTTATTTTTGGTGTTTGTTGTACAGGGAGCAGTGCAACATTAGGTGGTTACGGGCGAGGATCAGTGATGGGGACATCGGGAGTATGTACCGGGGCCGATTTGCTAAGACTGGGAGGTCCACCGCGAGGCTGGTATCCACGACAAAGACACAGGTTTGTGTTTTTTTTACGAAATAGAAATAGCAAATAATCATTCAGTCCTCCTGTTAGTGAGTAACTCCTGCCACCTGTAATCAACCTCAAATGGGATTGGAGTCATACATGAGATCTGCCATAGATGTGTTACTACCTACGAGAACTAAGTGGGAATGCCTCATATAAGAATCTCTCCTTTACCACAACATTCAAACCAGAACACAGCAGCGCTTAACACTGCTGTTATAACGAAGAAATAGGTGGCCGGTGGTGCCCCTAAAGCCAAACCACTAAGGGTGCTACCACTTTAAAATTATTTATATTAATGTACTAATGACTATGTACAATGTAATTTTCATGCAGGTAATACGTAGACACAAAACACGCTGGTGTGACACTGGTTATTCTAAAGATATTAGTATCTATAACTACTATAATTGAAACGAAAGTATAGAACTAGACGCACTGAATTGAATCCGAAAAAATGTTCTAAACAAGAGCAAATTGGTCCAAAATAGCACTTCCATTCTCGTCTCAGCAAATGTTTCTGTTCCATACAAATCTAATTTTAATCTTAATGTAGTACCTTCTCGTATAGTACTGTGAAACGTAGGATGTTATTGATTTATGTAAACATCGATACATTAAATACCCTACAAAACTAAATTACTGATATTCATTAACACTACATTACTGATATTCATTCATCAGCCTCAACCCGTGACTTCTTGTAAAGAAGCAGGATTTGCCGTAGTCTCTGCGCTGTCCGTGATAGCAATAGTTGAATAACTTCACAAGAAGACACTGCTGCCTATTTCCTTGAATCCATTAGTTCCTTCTTTCTTTCTACGACAGCTACGGAAAGGGGGAGTAGTGCTGTCCAAGCCCACATCACACAGCTGACATAGGTACTGTAAATAAAATAATCAGGCATCCTTCCGGGGTTATGTAGTTATAAATAAAGTAGAGTGCGGTCAGATGTTGAATGACCACTAGTGGCAAAATTTCATGTGCGCTTCCGTTCTTTGGAGGACATTCTAAGTCATATATAAGGATTTGAAAATATCCGACACGGGTCGCCCTAAAATCCTCCACCAATCTGAATTGGAATAACATGGGTGAGTAAGCTTCAGGTCTTCCCCATGAGAAAGTCCCCTTGGGAAGAGGCTTGTGCCCAGCAGTGAGGCACGGAAAGAATGCAAACGAGAACAAAATAACGAGAACATAATAATCCCTAGAAGTCACGTATACAAAAACCAACTACGTTTATTATGATTAAAATATCGTTTGTGTTACGACATTATGACAATTTAATTTGGGTACTTATTATTATTATCAATTGTATGCTGTTAGGTAATGGGATCTCCTACTAGGATTAGAATTCAGGTTGTTAACACATTCCCACGTGACATAAACAGTACAAATCAATTTTTCTATGTAATAAATATATTACGTACCGTTCATACCGATAACCATAGAAGAAGAAAGATCTTCGAGTGGGGACCACGTCTGGGCAAAAGAAGCACAGGTTACCCACCCGACCAGGTGGACTGAGGACCTGAAAAAGACAGCGGGAAACCGTTGGATTCAGAGGACACAGGACCGATTTGTGAAACGCCAATTTTCGAAGGCCTATGTCCAGCAGTGAACGTCACGACAGTCAAAAGGATGACGGGTGGATACCGTTTATTTAATGCTAAGTAACACAATTAGAGATCTGTTGATGATCAGCTATTCTAAATATGAGGATTCTTGTTTGATGCCTACCACAGATACGTTGCTACTAATGAAGACTGAGTTAAAAATACCTTCGTCCTTTACTGTGACTTGATCTACTCTTCGATCATTATAGACTACAGTGTTAAAATCATACTACGGGATTACCTGTAAGAATAGCTATGAGGGGTACACATACCAAAAGTTGGCACTCATAAACCTCAAAGGGACACGGGCACATTTACATACTTGTACGTGATTATAATAGCAGTCTACCAATCCGCTTTGGGCCAGCGTGGTGGACTATGGCTTAAACCCTTCTCACTCTGAGAGGACACTCGTGCCCAGCAGTGGGACAGTATTGAGTTGGTGATAATAATGATAATAAAAAGTGGCTACGTAGTTCAAAATATGCTCTTCGACTTCATTTTCCAGTACAAATATCAATAAAACTAATAGCAAATATTATTTACCTTTACAAAACTATGCGAGCAAATTAGTAAAGAAATTTATGCATTGCAAACCAATAAGTATGGAAATTCAATTTCTAATCTCTTAAATCAATCGTAAAACTGTTTTACTAACAGTCGATAATAGACATTCATTCCGCTATAACGCTTTTTATGCAGTCGCACGCTCGGTGAATTCAATCATTATAATACATACAAATTTTTCCTTCAGCAAAAAATATAGATATGTTTTTGTTAATAATTATATTGCTCGAAGTTAATGCGTCTATCAACCCTAATGGACCTAGAGTAGTAAACGATTTTACTAGTTGTACAAATAACTTGATTAAAATCAACTTTGACGAACCTGGTCTGTTAGTTTTTGGTCACACTCAAAATACAACTGCACGGACAGTAAATATAAGAGCGCAGATCCTGAAGAAAATACACGAGAGTTTAAATTTCACAATTGAAATAAAAACCCCAGTTGATCAAATGGAACTATGTAATTTAAACCCAAATGACGATGGTAGAGTACTACACAGAGATCATTTTGAAGCCATCAAGATTGGAGATTACTTCGTAATTATTATGAATACTTACGAAGAGTTTAATTACGTAGCAAGCAAAATCATTCGAAGTCAGATATGGAATCCTGACGCAAAATTTATTATAGCTCTCACTAACATATCTTACAACGAAAATGAAAGTGTCGAGTATGTCGAGAATATCTTGAGCTGTTTATTCAGATACAATGTTATTAACGTGATTGTTGTAGTACCAGAAGCAGGTAAAGTCCGGAATACTTTAATTTACAGCTGGAAGCCGTACGATCCTCCAACATATTGTGGCTATTATAACGAAACTGCAAAAAATAGATTAATTCTTGAAAATAGTTGCGAGCGAGGTGTTCTCAAACATAACAAGCGTTTATTTTACGACAAAATCCCAGGAGATATGATGAAATGCGTTGTATACATACTTGCTATAGAAAGACAACCATTTGTCAGCAAAGAAAATGATGACCCGAATATTGAAATGTTTTTCGTAGATACGATGTTCAGTAGATTTAATTTTACCACATATTATAAATTGCTATATGAATTTCGAGGTGAGAGACGAAACAATGGAGAGTGGGACGGAGCGCTGCAAAAGCTAGTGGCTAAAGAAGGGAATGTGTTGTTAGGGGGGATTTATCCAGATTTTGATGTTCATGAAGATTTTGAGTACACGAATTCGTATTTTAGAGATGCGTATACTTGGGTTGTACCTGTTGCTAGACCTTCTCCACGTTGGAAGGCACTGACCATCATATTTCGAACGTTCGTGTGGTGTTCCATAGGTGTTGGGTTATTCCTATGTGTTACATCTTGGAAAGTCTTAGGCTTAATGAGCGATGATTCTAAATACAATAAATCAATAGTTCACTGTTTTTTAAACACGTGCATCGTTAGCTTGGGATTTAGCGCTTACGTTCGGCCGGAAAAGCAAAGTTTGCGGGTATTTTTTATATTTCTTAATCTCTACTGTACTATATTAATAACTGCTTACCAGACAAAATTGATCCAAGTGCTACAGAATCCTACAAGGCAGGATCAAATTGATACAATCGAAGAGCTAGTGTCTAGTGGTATTAAGTTTGGTGGTTCTGAAGAATTGCATGATTTGTTCTCTAATTCGAATGATTCTCTGGACAGAATTATTACCGAGAAATGGATTGATGTGAATGAGACGTCTGACGCGTTAATAGACGTGGTGGTGCATAGGAACTTCTCTATACTCTGCAGTCGCCTGGAACTGGCGTATTTATCGGCAACGATGCCTGAACTGTACGATCATCACGGCACACTCCTCTACTATACTTTCGAACTAGACACCTTTACAGTCCCGATAGAAATGTTAGCGCTGAGAGGATTTCCATTTATGAAAAAAATATCCAATATCTTGAAGTATTATAGACAGATCGGTATGAACGAGGCATTACAACAGTACTATGCCGCGTTTAATATGAGGCGACGGACCAAATTGCTCGCTTTGAACGTTCACACCTACGAATTTTGTCCACTAACACTGTTACACTTACAGGGAGGTTTCTTTATTTTGATCCTTGGTGTAGTGAGTGGCAGTGTTGTGTTCGTTATTGAAATAATGGTTAACACTAAATACGTCAAACGTTACTTCGCGAAGCCTAAAATTAATTAACCGATTCCGTGCGGATGGCATCACAGAGGAGCCAAAATTTGAAGCCATAAAACTCTGATAAATTGACAATGAATTGGCGGAGGGCACCTTAGTGGTGCCATCAAAGTCCCTGGCGTTGGGCAC
>DWJW01000048.1:0-11233 GCA_018249095.1 Zeutus zeutus | reverse complement strand
GGGTTTAGGCCATAGTCCACCACGCTGCCCCAGAGCGGATTGGTAGACTTCACACTCCTTTGAGTAAACTATCAAGTGTGCACGTTTCCTCACGATGTCCTTCACAGTTAAAGCAAGATAATTAATTTGTAATACGCACATTAGCTTGAAAAATCATAGTTACGTGCCTGTTCTAACCCCAGACCGCCCGACTAAAAGGCTATCACTGCTTATTTAATATTTATATCTATATTTAATCTTTATATACTCGTATAGACTAAGCTTTCCTCAGCTTGTATTATTTTCCGCTCGCCTATCCTATTCTACTTGACAATAATGTGGATTAACCTACTGACATATGAACTTTAGTCTGATTTGATTTGACTGGTCTCTTGGGCTAGTGGTTAGGAACCCTGAGTACTAAACCAAGGTTGTGGGTTCGATTTTATTAGAACAAATGTAGGTGTGATGAGCACGAGTATTTGTTCTTTGTCTGGGCTTTATCTATTTAAGTATGTATTTATAAATATGTTTGTTTATCAGTTATCTGTTCGCCATAATAAAGTCTCTGCTTTCGGTTCGAATGGCCATATGTGAGTTGTCTCAAGATAATTATTTTTTTTTATTTTGTTATTTCAAGTTCAAAAATGTCGAGCACTTTCCAAGTCTCCATTTCGCCTACTCCCACTCTCCACGCTTATAATAATCAGCATTACAAGAGGAACAGCGCTTGGGCGGTGGAGGTGTTCTTTGAGTCAAGTAAGAGTCTGAATGGCAGGTGCACGTGGGTTTTTTCGCCGGCTTGATCAACATCAGCGGTCTTATGTCATATCTGTCTGACCTTCTAGTCGATGTTGACGCATCCTTCATAACAGGTCCACTACATTTATCGCAACTAATTTTGTCTTTAACTTCACGTGAGACGTTTTCACAACAAAGCGACTTCGCCGATTTTATGTTTGTGACGGATTTGCTCGAGCCCTTGTTCTGTTGTCCAATTAATTTATGATCCCTCGAGCATAATGAACAACCGCCATCAGAGTCTTTTCGTGGTTTCCGAACGTCATCTTCGTTTTGACGTGGTGTTAGAGTTTGACAACATTTATCTGATATATCTTCTTCCTCGGGATAACATGTTTTACACTTTGATTCCGTCTTTTGAGGCGGTTCTTGTGATTTGTTCTTTGATTGGCATTTACACGGATCTTCATCTGGAAAACATATTTTACACTTTGGTTTTTCAGAGTCGGTCTTTTGAGACGGTTCTTGTAATTGGTTCTTTGATTGGCATTCACACGAATCTGCGTCCGGATAACATACTTTACACTTTGGTTTTTCAGAGTCAGTCTTTTGAGATCGTTCTTGTGATTGGTTCTTTGATTGGCATTCACACGGATCTTTCTCCGGATAACATACTTTACACTTTGGTTTCGGAGGTTCCGTTTTACCCTTTGCATTCTTATTGCGATTGCATATTTCACACTTTGATTCTGAAGGTTTTGTTGTTAGCTTCTTAGAGGAAGAGTGACAGACACATGGTTCTTCGTCTTGTTGATTTAAATTAATTGCAGTGTATACAGAGGTTTTTGATTGTGAACAACTGACAGTCGCACAAGAAGCACACTCGTTGTCTTCAGCGCCAACAGATGACGCATCAGACTTTATCGCTTTAGATAACTCGCTCCCACAAAACGAGCACTTCGAAATAATATCAACACGAGATTCAGATGAGGTTTTTCCGCGCTTCTGTGCGTTATCAGCGCTCCGTGATCGTGGATGACACGAAGACATGGATTTCTCAACATTTTTTGCACTGCATACCGGACAAGATTGACTTTTCTCTACACTTTTGGATGATGCTGCAATCGCAGCTTCACAAGACTTACACATTGCAGACTTAAATGAACATTTTTTGGACAGTGAACTTTTGCTTGATTTTCTTGTTGAACCGGTTTCGTTAGTGTCACGCGCTTTTGCAATGCTTTCCTCAGATTTACTAGGTACAAGGATCTTTTTGATCGCATCGAGTATGTTACCAAAAAATATAAATTCTTGCACCTGCCCTTTGCTACCGCCCTGATTTGAAATTATCCTTATTTTACAACAGGTTTTAGGTTCTTTATCAGATTTAATATCATTACAGCAAGGTGTTGGCTTCTTATCACTCTTTGATGTAGATTTCTTAACTTCAGGCGATGGAGTACAACATGAATGGGTTTTTATTGAGCTCGATTTTTCTTTAATACTGTTAATATCTGATTCCATATTGCTTGTAGTTGTTGAAATATCTTTCATAGACTGGCTGTCATTACTGCAAAAACTGCATGTGTGTGGTTTTGGCTTTACTGCTTCGGCACTATTGCAACATAACCTCGCGCTACTATTTGCTGATTTTTTGCCAATTGAAACTTTATCCGCTTTTTTAGCTGTATCGGATTCTTTAATACATACACACAGCTCTTCTATTTCTTCCGAACTCTCTGCCAGGCCTGTTGTAGACGTTGCAGTATTCTTCCACATAGGATCACAGCAGACTGATTTAACGTTTGTCTTGCATTCACATGATGCGTCTTTCTTTGAAGGTTCCTTTTTTAAACTTTTACTAGACTTTGTACTAGATTTTGCAGATACTTTCGATTTGCTACTTACAGTTTCAGGAGTCTTTTTGGGACAACAGACATTACAAGCTGAAGACGGTGGCTCAGGCTGTGTAGCGGCATCACAAACCTTACAACATTTAAGCATTGAAGGCTCATTTGATTCCTCTTTTCTCTTCTCTCTTGATCCTGATTCAGAAATACATGGCCTCGCTTTTGTTTGTTCTTTTTTCATACAACATGGAATTTGTTCAGATTTCGTTTCTTTTGGATCTTTAGAGGTACCACCAGATTTGATATCTTCACTTGTGATCGACGCAATTTCTCTTACTTTACAACAAGGACTCATCCCGGATTCGTCAGGCTTATGCGGATGTTTTTTCTCTGTTTTAATCGTTACAACTTGCCTCTCTTCGCTAATCGTGCCATCTTCGTTCTTAAACTTCATTACTTTTACAGTTTCCTTGTATTTAGTTTCGAAGTAACCTAATGAGTCTTCTTCTTCATTATCCTCTTCCTTTTCCTCTGACTCCTGACATGTTACACAAGGCGTTTCTTGAGCTTCTTGTGCATTCAATGCCTCTTCGCAAGCACTACACGTTTGAGGTGCTTGTTCATCAGCTTCAGTAGATTGTTTTTGATCAGTATCCAACTTACATTTAACTTCCTCACATGCGTATATAAGTCTGTCTACGCTAGGTGAGACTAGACCATCCATCTTGCATTGACAAGTTAAGTTTATAACCTTTTCTAAATGAGCATTGAGATCATCTAGACGTTGTTGCTTACCAGCGCTGTGACACGAGGCTTTATCCCCAATGACTTCAGCGCCGGACTGAATCGTGACTTCACACGGCCGTTTCTTTGCTTGCTTTCTTTTCTCTTCTTCTTGTTTACACACAAAGCATAAAAAGTCGTCACCTTTCCCTGGCTCCTTTTTACAATAACAACGTTTTTTCGTAACATCTTCTCCTTTTTGATTCTTATATTTTAACTCTTTGAATCGTTTCAAACGAAAGTTGTCCTCTCTCTCTATCTCTTCCAACTCGGACATAATATACCTCACACTGAGGTGTACTCTCGGCACGACCAGTTTCGACAGGACATTCCATTTCCTGTATAAAAAGCACAATCTAAAAATCACCCATTTCATTTGTTTGAAGCTACCAATGTCCACCCTTCCGTCGGCATTTGAAATCATTAATATTCTGTTATATTTTGCAAAAGTATGAACGTAATATACAAAATTATTCTCCAAGGATATACAGAGTATAGTGGCGTTTAAATAATTGTTTTAATAATAGCTATGTGGGCGTTAACAAAGAGAAACGCAAGACATTTCTAAATCTTTATTCTCCATTGCTTACATTATTATTAAAATTAATGAGCATGCTACCATATGTATAATTTTACAACATTTTAAATTAAAGATATTTAGAAGTGTGTAAAATTATCGCCTGAATTATAGTATGTATCAATAATCATTAGAATCCGGACTTTGCTGTATCATGTTACTATTACAATATAAAGAGCATACATTCAATTCTATAGAAACCGATTCGTTCCCGAACGAATCGCTGTCTTTAAAATTTAACAGCATATCATAAGAAACCCAATTCTTCAAGAGCGGTGTCGCCTTTGGAGATACCCTGAATATAATTTCAGATTTGGCTTTATTATTCAGAAACAAGAAACCACGTTGATTTTGATTAGGAACCGAACAGACAGCTACTTGCTTTTCATCATCATCCTCTAATATCGATTCATAAGAAACGTCATACTCCTCATTCTCATCATCGTCTACTAAGGATGTTTCAGTTGGATCTCGCTTCGTTGTCCTCACCGTGATCGTCTCTTTCTCTTCGCATATCGTACCGTCCGGATTCTGTGATCTTTTAACCTTTGTTATCTTACGAACTTTCGTCTCGAAGTAACCCAGAGAACTGTCGACCGGCTGTGGTATTTGTTCTTCTTCGAGCGGTTTTGCCTCCTTCATTTGTCCCTCGCACACTTCACAGACGTTAGACTGTTCTGGAGATGGATGAGCACTAGGCTCCGGGAGTAAGATATCTTCTTCTATCGGTTGAGAGCATGTTATGCATATGGATTCGTTAGATGGTGCTTTCTTCTTGGGATTGTCGTCACAGGACGCACATGGAGGGGGAAGTTCTTCAACATAGGGCATCAAATCCACCATATTTTGACACTTCTCGCATATCTCCTCTGAAGCTGCGTTTTCATCCCCACAAATACAACGGCCGGTGCACGTAGGAAAAACAGCTCTCTTTTCTAAATCAACAGAACTGTGATTTTGAAACAGACCTATTTTCGCTTTTGCTTCTTCACATGAGTTTATGAACTCATTGACATCCGCCGATATAATGTTTCCCGATTTAAGTTTAGCGACAGACTTTATAATGTCGTCGATGTGTGATTTAAGTGCATCTAAAACATCAGATTCTGGCAATTCTTCCATAATTTCTGCATCTCCGTCTAGATTTACTTTCTTCCAATTTGAATCCCTTAAAATACCTGCCGTTTGTGCTTCCTTGGATACTCCTGCTCCAAGTTTTCTTTCCTGAAGCTTTCCTTTGTCGCCTTCTATTTTCCTTTTGAACTCTTTACATGAAGTTACAAATTTTGTAACGCTTCCTGAAGTGACTTTCATCTGTTCTAATTTTACAGTTAACTCTTCTAATTCGCTCACATGATCCTTTAAGTGATCCAATTTTTCTTCGTCCATATCTGCTTGGCTCTTTGGAATCGGTTTACCTTCTATTTTCGCTTTAATCGCTGTGCAAGACTTAATGAACTCTTCTACGCCTGCTGTAAGGAGTCCTTCAGCTTCGTAATCTTGTGTCATTTGCATCACATCATCAATATGGGTCTTCAATTCTTCTAATCGGATCGCTTGCTGCTCTTTATCAACTTTTGGTACCGTTTCATTTAATTTGTTATCAACTTCTTCACAAGCTTTTATAACTTTATCTATACTTGATGAATCAAAAGCTTCGTCTTTAATATCCTTGGTAACATCTTGCAGATGACATTTTAAACAACTAAGTTCTTTTTTCATCTCACTAAGTTGACTGGGCGTTTGTTCTATCTCGAAAAACTGTTCTATTCTTATCTTCGCGTTCTCACATATCCTTAAGAACTCGTTCCCATCAATGGTATTAATACCCATATCTATGAAGTATTTGCTAATGGTAATAATGTTTGTTATTTGTCTTTTGATGTAATTTAATCTACTTTCTATATCTACTGCACTTGTGGCACTAGTGGTAGGGACTGAACAAGTGGAACACGTAGCGGATGGACAAGGTAAATGTATTTTGTTAGAATCGATAAGTGGAACCAATTCTGGTGGTTTTGTTACTATAGGCTCTGAAATTTTTATCTCCGGTACCACTTTTGTCGGCTTTTCTACCTTAATGTGCTCTGGCTCGGTTTTGACCACAATTTTTGGCTTCTCCTCCGCTTTCTCACATATTGGGCACAAATTACTTTTATTGGGATCTTCTTTTTTCTTAGCATCCCTCTTCTTTTTCTCTTTGACTTTTTTGAGTCTGTGAAATTCTTCTCTAGCCATTTCTTCTAGTTCAGATAATATATACCCAACGGTCATATTCGTTTTGGGAATAACGATTCTTTTCAATACGTTCATACGCCTGTAGACAAATACAATTCCGCGATTCAAAAACATTTATTCCTCGTTTCTAAAGCTGCCGTGAACCCAATCTTCTTCACTACGGACTTCTTAATATATTACTCGAAATATTCATAATGATACAACATACGTATATAGCACACGTATTGAAACAGTAGAATTTTATTGTAAGTATAAAAGATTTTCAAAGTTAAAAAATCAAAATAAACAGAGTCATATGTTACTGATGTTTATTATCCGACCACAAGAAAGTGTTGCCATAACAATAAAATGTATTCGAATTAAACTATTCATTTAATTCACATTCATCATAATCTATGCAGCTACTACCCGGAATGGGGCTGTATTCCCCAAAATCGACTGAAAGTAAAGTGACAGATGACATGCAGTACCGTACAACTGGGTTGGACATAGGTGGTGGTGGATTCAAGATTTCCGATCTTACTTTCCTTTGAATAAAAGTGGACTGGAAGGGAAAGTAATCCAAACTTTTCGTCGTAACAACACCGACTGTCCTTGAACCTGAATAGGGATTTGACTTTGAAGAAGTCCCCGATGTTCCTGAAGGTTGGTATGTAATTCTTCCAGCTCGTTCCTGGTTTATAGGGTTCGGCGATGGAATTACTTTTGGTTTCTGCGGCGTGCGGACTTCCTTTTTAATTCTGATAACTTTCTTCTCTTCTGTGACTGAGCCGTCTTCTTTTTTTACTCTGATAACTTTAGTGATTTCTTTAACCTCAGTTTCGAATGTCCCAAGTTCTAAGTCGGACGCTTGATCATATGATACAGAAGGGGCAGGCGGCATAGGCTTAATAATTGGCTCTGGTATCGGAGTAGGCAACGGTTCGGGTTTAGGCAAGGGTTCAGGTTCTGGTTTAATATCATCCGGCTCTTCAACAAGAGCAGCTTTTTCCGCCAAGTATTTCTTTTTACAGTCCTCGCATAATTTGTCCAAAGTTTCGTCGTAAGGTACCTTCTCCTCTCCGGAATGGATACTTTCAGATTTCTGCTCCAACTTCTCCTTTAGCTGTTCCGCTGTTTTGATGAATTCTTCCACGCTGGCCGCTATGATGCCTTGTTCCTCCATATCTTTAGTAATATTGAGAATTTCGCTCAAATGCGTTTTGAATTCTTCGCGTTTCTCATCCTCCTCAGTTTTCTCCTCTACAGGTAGTAGTAATGCATCACAATCAATGCACCTCTCAATCACTCCCCATTGGGTGGGCGGGTCACAAGTGGTGCATACAATCGGTTCCTTCTTTTTCTCATCGTCGCTTCCGTACATCCTTCGCTTTATCTCCAATATCTTCTTTAGCCTGAAGAATTCCTCTCTAGCGAACTCTTCCATCTCGCTTATAATGTACATTGACGTGACATTTGTCTTTGGTATCACAATTTTCGACAGTACATTCATTTTCCTGTAGACAATTGTGTTTATTACTTCCATTTCCTTTACAAACTGCCGATTACTCTCTCTGTAAGGACTGTACGGTATCGAATGCTGTGGTAATATTAACGTGTCCCTCTAGAGTCACGAAGATTCAACATTGAGGACTTCCAGTATCTTCGGTACTATTAATACATCGTTTTAAATTCAATTACATAACTGACAATGAACTCTGCCTTCATCTATATAAATAAATAACATTAGCGTGTCTGTTTGTAATATTAAAATAACCGCTTTTTACTTCATGCATATGTATGTACACGGTACATATACAATAATAACATTTTATTCAATTTTGTCTGTCTGTATGTTTGTTCCAGTTAATCTCTGGAACGGCTGGATCGATTTTGACAAATCTTTCACTGGCAGATAGATGATATAATAAGGAGTAACTTAGACTACTTTTATTTTAGAACTATTTGTACCCCACGGCTTCGCCCGCACGAAATCTCGCGGGTAAAGCCGCGAGGACAACTAGTTTCATATAAATATAAAGTTACAATTGAGCTTATTTAACTACTCTTTAATTACTTCACGTCAATGTCAAGATTAGATGAGATCACAGAAAAATAAAATCAATTTCTTTTATAATATTGAAGTAGCAAACGAGCATGCAGTCCATCTGATGGTTAAAAGCCACAACCGCCCATGGATATCTGTTATCAACGCTATATAGGATTGGGGTTGTTACCCCATTGGCGTTGTTACCCCTGAGGACTAAGTTGGAATACCTCGTATAAGTCCTACCTTACCACACCCGTCAAACCAGAACACAACCGCGATTAACACTGCTGTTATAAGGCAGAAATAGGTGTGGCGGTGGTGCTGCCGGAGACGAACCACGAAGTGTTCTACCACCTTCAAAATACGTAATACTATGAATAATACAACATTATATGTGTATGGGATGATATTACTATAGTATTTTAATAGAATGAACACTTAAATATGAAAAAGAAAAACAAAACATACCTGTTTATGCATTTCTACATTAAGGCCATATGACATTTCATAATACTGGAAACAGAAATATATCAAAATTAGTATCTTCGAAGTAATTAAGGAAAATGACACTAATGGATAATTAAATATTCTGGTTAAATAGAAACTCTGATCAACTACAATATATTTCCATACATACATACATACATTTCCATTTATGACATTTATTATGTTTTTTTAAAGTAATGACCATGCAGAAGTGATTATTTTGGGCCATATATAAATAAGAAAAAACTATGATTTTATAGCAGTGGTTAGAGCGAACATTGCCCTTGCAGTATCGTCAAGGAATCATGGGCATATGAATCCACACGCACAATCTGACAGTACCAAATCACTTCATATTTGGGTGATTATACTCCAAAACACAAACAGTCCATTCTAATAAATTGAACCATTTATTTTGTCTATCTATATTTTTATATTTGAGTCATCTTCAAACAATACAGTTATTTTAATGTCGGCTTGTTAACACATTTGTTGAGGACGTGACCACAAAAATGACTGTTTGTAAAGGGGTTACAGTAAGAAAGATTGGGAATTTCTGGAATAGCAAAAAACCTTTTACCATAACATAATGCCTCTGCATTTCAGTTTTCTCACTGGCCAACTTTTCACATTCTAACTTCAACCTGAAACAATACGAGGAGATGACAACAAGCATTATGTGGAGCTTTGTTATTCCATATACATATGACCTGGAACTGTTTAATGTCTTGAATGAGCGTTTTCCAGGTGTCAGTGTACGTTCTGTGCGAGTTGTGAGAATGTTCTACGTAAAGAAAATCCAATGTAACTTTTTAGGTGAGCTTGTTATATGGAAAGTGGATATGATGTAATTTTTTAGGCAAGCTTGCTATATGGAAAACAGATATGATGTAATCTTATAGGCAAGCTTGCTATATGGAAAGTGGATATGATGTAAATTTTTAGGCTAGTTTGTTATATGGAAAGCGGATATGATGTAATTTTTTAGGCAAGCTTGCTATACGGAAAATAGATATGATGTAATTTTTTAGGCAAGCTAGCTTTATGTAAAGCAAATCTATATGCAATATAGTGAAGCTATATGTAATTCGAAGGTGGTAGAACTCTACATGGATCAACTCCAGTGGCACCACCTCCATTCCTATTTTTGCCATATAACAGCAGTGTTAAGCACTGCTGTGTTCTGGTTTGAATGGTGCAGTACGTGAGATACTTATACTAGACATTCCGACTTTAGTCTTCATGGGTATCAAAGTATCTGTGTAGTCTTCAGGTAATACTCCAATCCTATGTGGTATTAACGACAGATGTCCATGGTTGACAGTAGCCACTTTAATCAGGTGATTCACCTCACTCCTATCAGGTGGTCTGTATGTTCGATTGCTACTACTATTTCATGAAAAAAATCTAATATAATTTTTTATACATACTTGCTAGAAAAATCACTTTTGATATAGTATTAGATGAGAATACAGTTCAACTCTATAGAGTAACAGACAAACTTACAGTCTTACAGTTTATACGTTGTCTTTTACTTATTATAATGGTTAATGATTGCAGTTCTTTTTTTGTGAAATAGAATTGCCAAACGAACATGCAGTTCACCTGATGGTTAGTGGACACTACTGTTGATGAACATCTATCATCAATGCCAGATAGGAATGGAGTCCTATCTGAAGGCAACCATAGATGTGTCTCTACCCCTGAGGACTAAGTCGGTATGCCTCATATAAGCCTGTTTTCTTTACCACACCCTTAAAACCAAAACACAGCATAACACTGGTGTTATAAGACAGAAATAGATGTGGCGGTGGTAGGGCTGGCGACGAACCACAAAGAGTTCTACCACCTTCAATTAAAGTTAATGTGATGAAAGTTTGGTAACTTACGTGTGATATTGTGCTTGTAAAAAGTTGAACTCCTCCTTTATACGTTCCAACGTATCCGCTATAGTAAACTTAATTGGCCCAGCCGTGGGCTGTGGTCCCTGAAAAACAACCCACTCATAAACCAATCACATATGGTACTCGATTACAGTAAGCGTGTCGTGAATGTCTCCAATTTTTGTAGACAAATAAAGCCGGAATGGAATAGAAAATAACACAAACCCTTACCGCGGCGCCCGGGTGCCGCGTCGGCGTCGGATACATACTGGCACGACAAACGCAGCGCTCTCAAACACAATCAAATAAAGTTCTCTTTATATCCATCCAATTCAAATACTTCCGACACCATTTCCAATAATCTCCCGACCGCTATAACACACTAAATACGCTCGAACCACGGTTATGGTCTATAGACAATGATATGCACAAACTTTGCTTAAAAACTTTTGAATTATCAGTCATTATCTTGACATGCACAACTTTTTATTACGACCGTCAGTTACAATAGAAACTTGTGAAACAAATTTTATCATAATTTCTGAACACTGAACACGAAACAGCTTTTATTTAGCAGATTTTGATCATAAATCCACGCCGCAATTTTTGTTAGCTGTCATGTCATCTCACCTATCCATCATTCGTTCATTCATCGCTGCCCGGCGGC
>DWJW01000047.1:0-11385 GCA_018249095.1 Zeutus zeutus | reverse complement strand
ACAGATAGAGGCTGATATGATGATGATCGGCTTGTACCAATTTACAACTGTGACCGTTTCGATCTAATGGATCTCTTCAGTAGTGGGTAACACCACTAGACGGTGAAGCGTTGTTGTGTTAAGACTTCCGTGGAGTGCTGCACACTAGTTCCGCTTTGTTGCGGATAGGGCCTACGGTCGCCTAGCGTGTATAGCGTAGCAAAGGGCTACAGGTTCACGGATTAAGGTCCGGTTCCAATGCAGTTGCCCTTTACCCTTGCATCTCTTTTTCAAGATGACTCTTGGGCTTATCGCCCATCTGATGAGTTCCGTCACCTCAACGACACAGAACGAAAGTCAATCATATAGCAATACGCGTTGCGTCTTGCATCCGCGCAGCGGACATGAGTCCCTATGCTGATAATGATGCGGTATCGGCTTGTGCTTATTTACAACAGTGACCGTTTCGATCTAATGGATCTCTTCAGTGGTGGGTAACACCACTACATTTACGGTATTAACAAAGTATTTTTAGAAAGAAGTACCCGCTATTGGATACAGTACGTCTCTGTTATGTATACTTTAGTGTATGTGTATGTGTTTGGCGGTATGTCGCCCCGAACCGTTGCAAACGCTATATGGTTGATTGTCCAATTATTGCGCATTGAGAATCTGGGTTCGGGGCATGCTGTCGCCTTTGTATCTACTCTAAAACCTAATATTTCAACACATTCCAGTATTTCCAAATTATGTCTCCCACTAGCGAATTACCAAACAATTGTATATATATATCCATAGTTTGCACGAAATATTAATATCATCACATATTTGACCTCAACCACCTCATAATTGCAGAGCCTACCTTTTCTGTAGTTGCAAATTTTTAAGATTAAAATTTTAAAAGTGAAGTAGATTCTTCACATTTAGTACAAGTGGTCCCTTCTATATGGGTGTTGCAAAGATTTTTTTCAAGAGATTCATTTTGACGTTACCAGGTAAGGCAAAAGGTAAAAATATTAAAACAAACAGAAAAGCCAATTGCTCTGTTAATTTTAAGAATAAAATAGCTTTTTACCGTTTTACGCGTCGAACCCAACATAAAGTGAACTCCAAAGGAAATTACTGTGACTACAAAAGGTTTATAGGTACTTTATAGTTTACGTGATGCGTCCTTACACATTGTTCTTCTCACTACGCTTTTGTTTCCTCACTTTCCTGAGTGTGAAAATTTATAGCCCTATACAATGTAGGTACATTTAACTATTTTATATTTATCGGCTTTCCGTGGCCAGTTAATGTTAATAGGTGGTAAATACCCTTCGTGGTTCGACTCCCAAGCGTCCCCCATTTCCAGACTCGGACGGACACACCCATTTTTACTTAATAACAAGAACAACCGTGTAAAGCTCTGCTGTGTTTTGGCTTAAAGAGGGGGATATACATTAGAGGAGATTGTAGGAAAAATACATTTATACAAGGTATTCCAACTTAGTCCTCATAGGTAACCTACACATCTGTGGCCATGCCCTTCGTTTACTATTTCCCTATATTTTATAAACAATAACTACATCTGTAGATAAGTACCAACCTGTGCAAGAGGCGGATGCGCCTGGTGACGATGTACGTCCGAATTCATCGCAGATGACATCTACTTTTAAGTACGCCTCATCATCTGTGAACAAGAAAACATTAGATCAAGTTTAAACTAGTCCATTTGATATATTTAGTATTCAAATTACTTCAAACAACGAAAATATATTGTTTTCAAATCTAAAATACATTAAATTGATGTCCACGACTTTACTGGGTGTGCTATACTTACTACTTTTCGTCCCCGATAACATATATAGTTTATACCGAAAATTAACTAACCCATTAACATCATGTTATGATTCGGGGCGGTCCCGCACTGTATCCAATCACAGTGCGGTGCCGCATGTATGCCCAACTCCGGTAGTTGATATTAAACATAACCCCCCACGTGAAATAAATTCCTTCTTCGAGAAAAATAAATTACCAGAGAACCAATAAATATACATAAAAAACCATGTACGGTAGCTTGTTTCAAATAAAACATATTATATCAAGTTAAAAATTACAAATGTTTCGATACCTATAATGTTTATGCGTATTCAGTATGTGTAGATTTGTTGTAAAATAGTATGAACGACTAAGCTCGATTACATGATAGGTACGACGTGTCTAGCATATTTACAATTGTTCTATAATGAAAACAAGATTGTGTATGTTTTGTTTCCACTAAATCGTTGAGTAAATAAGGTAAATTTCCACTTAGATTGCGCTATTGTACTCATAAGCATTACTGAAAATCCTAAATATAATTCGGAAATAACACCTTTATTTGTTGATTTCAATGAAAGTTTCCTTTGCAATCACTAGCACAAATGTTATACATATATTAATTCTGTTATGAATTGAACAAACTCAACGGAATTGTTCAATAAATAAATGTGGGTGTGCAGTGGTGAGAGGTGTGGGAGTGGTTAGGGTGATTCACTCTCATTCTCCTGCCGATGGCTTGGAACTAACGAGCGGCGGCGGAGCGTGGCACATGTCGTGACTACTGCAGCTTCTATTACGCTGCTATGAACCAACTTATATAACACTGCATACGCGGCTCGACAGGAAAAACGCTAATGAAAATAAACGATGCTGGCAAATCGTACGAATAGAAACTACTCGACCGTCCACAAATAAATTGTTTTCAATATTAACTTCACCGAATATAATTTTATTTACAAAACCTAACTACCTATAACGAAAGTTTGCCTTGTGTAATTTAAAACACATAGGTATTCCAATAAAAAAAACACAAAAGCGGTAGAATCTAATATTTTAATTGGAAGAATAACATCTACGTAGGTAGGTGTAGTTTTGGTTTCGCTCATTATTAATGGGGGCACAATTCTTCAGGCTTTCAAACTGGCATATAAAATATTCCAAAATAAATGCTGAAATGATTTAATAGCGAACTGCGCTATCGCCGACTCTACCTCATTTACTTTGCAAATATAACGGCTATTTACGTTATTATTTTATGATGTGCTAATAGCCAACGGATATGGTATTACCGCTTTTCTCTTGACCTAGCTCAAATTATGAGTATTGCGTAACGAAGTAGGCCAGTGATTAGCAGTTAGCCGCAATTTTTGCACCACACGCGTGGCCAGCCGTCTGCGTCGCTGTCTTCACCGACATGCAATTCGCTACCTCGTTTACGCGGTTATATTGTAAAATATCACGCCACCTCATGGCCACATATCAACATTACGATCGATCACATATGTGTCGGTCGCGTTGCGTTACTTTGGTGCATTAAACGAGGAAAATTACAATAATGACAAGGTATAAAACAGCGCAATTCATCCTTGTATAGAATAAACATCGTCACGTTGTGAGTAATAAAGTGCTTCTGATCTATCCAAGAACACGTGACGCATCTGTGCACACATTTTTAAGGTCAATGTCGAGATTTACATAAATCAAATGTACGAGTTTTAATAAAATTTGCAATCGATCTGGTTCAGGAATAAATATTCTGCGAACTTCTAATATTTTTTTGAACTTTTTGAAAATATATTTATTATCTATTTATTTTTTATTGTAAAACACAATGCGATATTATTTTAAAAGACTCATTTCTAATTAAAATCAGTAATTTCCGAAGTCTTAGGAATTTGGCCAGGAGCAGCATGACTAAATATATAGAACCCGGACTTTATAATAGGAGTCTCCGCTTAATAAGCATAATATTAGTTTGAAACCTGTAGATCTAGTATAATGGCTTATGCGACAGTGTCACGATTAGGAAGTTCAAGGTTGAAATTAACATTATTATTATCGTATTGTCTTGAAGACAATATTTTACGAAGTTTCATAAGAATCTGTTAAATACATGCCTATATAAAATCGTTTATGATGTTCGCTAGGTCTTTCTCGACGTTTGTAATGCTGAGAAACGTGCTTGTTTTAAGTTTTTGATGTAACTTCTTTCGTAAAAACAGCAATATATACGCATAAACTTGGTATGATTATTGTGTAATCTCAATGTAAAAGAATAAATAATAAAAGTATGTGTTACGCTGATTCTATGGCTCCCAAACTGAATAAAACAAAATACAATATACTTGTGGCGGTAGGACACGTCAAATGCCCAGTTGTCGAAGCCGACTCGCACTTGGCCAGGTTTTCTTTGTTGTAGGCATAATGTTTTTATATCATAATCTCTATAAGATAAAATCGATAACTTTTCTGACTTTATCATGATTACAGTCACAATCACGTCAAAGTTATCAGAACAATATTTATGAATATAATTGCCGATGGTACATTAACCAATATTTATTTTTAGATTATTAAAGCATAATAACTATGCTCTTAGGTGGCACAGGCATATTTTTAGATAAACATCGCTATAAACAACTAAGTACTGATTATTGTAACACAACTAAAATTTCAATTATTGTCACAGTTTTTCTAAACAGGCACAAAGGTAAAGACCTAAAGCACATCATGTACCTACAAAGGGCTCCTATCTATACAAATATAATATTGTTTATGTCTCACAAATTTTGCTACACCTATACGTGAAAGAAACAAAAAATAACAATCACGGCTTAATTGCCGTACTCATCGCTAACAGTGACAAGTCACCTAGCGAAAAAATGAGAGTATCAAACGCTGGCGCACTCCACATCGTGTCGGCTTGCAGCGGGCCAGCCCACATTCATTGCAATGAAATCATAAGCACAACACGAGCAAAGAGATCGGGCGGGTTGAGCGGGCGCGTGCCGAGTTGAACGACCACGACACCACGCGCACGTTTCACTTTCGTCCTCTCGTAGTCGTCGCGCATCGCCTCCCACCGTGACCGCCAACTGCCAATTTAGCTAATCACTCCGCTAAGATTTATTATTTACGGTGGAAATTTGCAGACGTTTCTATTCACTCGCAAAATGCGTGACAGAATCAAAACTGCATCGAAATAAAATTTATTTACATTTAGGTCGCATTCAAGTCTATCTTTTTATCAGCACCGCTTTAAGGCAGTAAATAAACTGTGGTTGGAACAATATGCTAATCGGTTACGGATTATGTTCTTATCAAACTGGTTTACTACTAGTACATGTTTATATATGTCTTCCATGAATGAGTTTCTCGCACGAATTTCATGCTACTTTTTTTGCAAAACATTGCGTAGCGAGCAAATGAGCGTTAGTTGCTTACGATCATTTACATACGGTTTTAACCGACTGAATCAGAATTTCTTAACGTGTCTATTCCGTGGTATAACATATGCAAATATCATTTATATTAAACCTTACGGCGTGTTTAATTAGAACCTATTTCATAAAACATTTTTTCGATTCTAAGACTGGTTCCTCCTGTACTGAAAGTTTCTTCGATTATTACAAACAGCATCTCTGAATCATTCGTCAACTTTATTCTCTACAGATAAGTTTAAAGCCGAAAATAGTATTTACTTTTAAATATCATTAAATTGTCATTATGTTGAATAGTTAAGTTTAGAGCCGAATACCTATTTATCTTTTCAGTATCTAAATAAAATTTTCCTTTTAAACGAAACAGTGAAACTGTAAAACTTAACATTTATAAAATAGCCGTCAATATAGAAAGTTTTACAGTAGAACACGTCTGAGACGAAAAGGTATAATTCATTATTTGCGTTGCACAATTCATGTCCAATTCTGTCACTACAAAGGACATAATGAAAACATGTTGGCCGTTGACTTGGCTTTAAAATGTAGGAAGTGATACGCGGCACTGACTATATTTATGTAGGTGTCCACGTTTTACCCGTGTTTACATTAACACCGATCTGTTTATAGATGGTATATTTTAGTAGCAACATAACCCGGAAGTTGCAATTATATCTTTATCATTTACTTTTTATACATGATTGTCATATCTCAAGAACGGCTGATAGCAGAGTGGAAATGTTTTTATCCCAGTTACATTTAACCCTATTATGTTATTATATAGTTTAATATTACCCACCCGAAAGATATTTTACACTAATTATTATTCACCAATCTGAAGTACAAGCGAATCCATCCCTTGAGACTTATCTATACAAATAAACAAAATTGAAGTGTCGGTTTGTAATATTAAAATAACCGCTTTTTACTCAATGCATATGTATGTATACACGGTACATATACCAAAATAACATTTTTGTACAACTTTGGTATCTGAAACGAGTGGACCGATTTTGACGGAACTTTCACTGGCAGATAGCTGATGTAATCAAGAGTAACTTAGACTACTTTTATTTTAGAACTAGCTGTACCCCGCGGCTTCGCTCGCATAAGTTCTCGTGGGTAAAGCCGCGGGCACAGCCAGTAAAGATTTAAAGCGACCTTACAGAGTAGCACGGTTGCACCTTGTGGATCCATTTCTTACGAACACAATACAACTTTTTAAGGAAGATTAAGTAAAAAGTACAAAAACAAAACAGTATAACAACTGTGAAACCGTAAGTTTAAAACACATTTTATACTTTCTACAAATTGTGCGCAAATATTCACCACATAATTACATGTAACCACTCTCAGTAATAACACTTATCGAAAGTAATTCGAATAAAGGAGACTTAAGTAGTGTGAAATTAATATGAGAGGAAATATTCTGATTATACTCTTCTTTTGTTTCACGAATTTGTTTGTTAAGAGGTACGTCTGGATGCGTTATGTTATGTAGTATCCGTAGACAGCGTTGACCTTACAGCTAATAAAAATCGCTTCCTTCCCTCCACGGCCACTCAAATGGCAGAAAGGAAAACATAATGCGAAGAAACATCATTATGCAAGTCTCCGTTTATTTCGTAGTTATTTCAATAAGAACCTAGTAACCTAAACCTGCTGGAAATAACTAATTAGTTAAATTCGTAAAACAATTTGTTCAAATAACCGATTATTAATCATTTTTTTACTAATTAACCACACGTAAACATTGATAATATATATATCAACTATATAACGTAATTATTATAATTAAAACCCCGATTTTTGTTTTATTTGTCATGTAATATCTATACTAAAAAATATTCATAAAGGAACAATTTTTTTTATGAAATAGATGTAATAAAACGGTCATGCAGTCCACCTGATAGTGAGTGGCCACAGCCGCCCACGGACATATTGTGTCATCCACGCCAGATAGGTTTAGGAGTCCTACCCGAAGATGCGTTGCTACCCGTAAGGACTAAGTTGAAATGCATTGTATAAGTATCTCTCCCTTACCACACCCTTTAAACCAGACACGGCAGCGCTTATCACTGCTTTTATAAGGTAGAAATACGATCTGAAGACTACGCAGACAAAGTCGCGGGAAGAACTTAGTATTATATAACATATGAGTATAATTAATTCGTTCGAATATTAATTATACCATATGATACAATATTACTTACTATAGTAAATATATTCTCTGCAATACAATTCACTAGTGAAATACGATGATGATAGAACTGTCCGAGGTTTGGTTTCGTAGAAACCAATGTTTAAATAGAACATACGAAAAAAGTTATATATACGACAAGACAAGGTGAAGGTGGTACTTCCGAAGGTGGCAGAACCCTTTGTGGTTCGACTCCAGAGGCACCACCGCCACACCTATTTTTGACCTATAACAGCAGTGTTTTGCGCTGCTCTGTTTTGGTTTAAATGGTGTGGAAAGACAGAGATATTAATATGAGGCATTCCAACTTAGTCCCCAGAAGTAGCAACGCATCTGTGGCTATCTTCAGGTAAGACTCCAATCTTATCTGATGTAGATTACAGATGTCTATGGGCGGCAGCGGCCTCTTACCATCAGGTGAACTGCATGCTCGTTTGCTACTTCTATTTTCATAAAAAATGAAAATTTAATTCAGTACATTTCGAAACGGAACTTTACAATGTATCCTTAAAGTTAGTCTCTTATTTTACGATATACATATGAATATATTACAGTAACATATGTATATTTATGTCACAAGTATGCAATTGCTTATTCTGTAATTGATTTATGCAGTTTTCCTTTGTATTTGCATTATTATTTTCAGTCATTCAGATTTCTTACTTATTTGAATCATATATATATATATATATCATAATCAGTATCATCAACAACATATTAGTGTCCCACTGCTGGGCAAAGGTGTCCTTCAGAGGGAGAAGGGTTTAAGCCATAGTCCACCAGACTGGGCCTGTGCGGATTGGTAAACTTCACACACTTTTGAGAATTCTTTTTTTTATAGTTCTCTCAGGTGTGTAGGTTTCCTCGCAATGTTTTCTTTCACGATCAAAGCAAGTGATATTTATTTTTTTCTAACATAATATTTAATATTATATTCATATTGTCTACTTATTTTCCATTTCTATAACGTTTTAAAAACGCTTCACCTTTGAATAGCATTTGCCAATAGATACATTCTACATCAGTATAGGTACACAGTACGACCATATGGTTTATTTTAATCCACGCCAGACTTATCTTTAGAGTAACAATTATCGATTCGCGCCTAGAATACCACGTCTATTTGCACATTGTTACGTTTTAGGTATACCGCAGTACATGCCTTTATCGCCCACGAATATCCATAATTGAGCATGTATCTGTGAATTAATTAAATTTTACATTACAAGTAATGCTGTTAAATTATGAGTGAAATACCTACACGTACCTTTATGTTATAATATACATTTCCTCTAGTACAACCAAAGATGGAGGAACTTAGGGTTCGTTTTAAACGATTCTGTGTAAGTTCATACGAGTTATTTCATTACAATAAAATGAACAGACACTTATTTCAACAGAGACTGTAAGTAACTCTTGCGCCAACAACACACGATTACGCGGCTGAATATCGAGCACAGACGCACTTTTCTGTTTACACTCTCGACGACGTTCAGGCGTGAGTCAACCGCGCGGGAGGTTTCTTTGTTTGTTTACATCTACAACGTGATGTGACGAACACAATCAAGCGGCCATGAGACAAGAACGATTCGCAACCGAGATACAACTTCAACACGACGACGTGTTGTCGAGTAGCACGTCAGCCGCAAACTGCCGGCCACGGTCGGAGTGCCGCACGGAATTACTTACTGATGAAATTTCCCTATTGCCAATGCTATTACACAAATGTCAATATAAGGCCATTATTATGATTTACTTATGTGAGAAATCTTTACCTCAAAATACGCAATACTAAAGCGATGACATCAACACGAGATAACATAATTAAATTATGTATAATAATTCACCATTAAGAATAGTATTTCATGTACTTCTGTCTTGTACATCGACAGTCGCTTGGACATTTTTTTTAATTATTACGATTTTTACATACAAACAAAACTTTAACAATATACTAGAACATTGAAGTTATTTCTCACAATCATAATTATTGTAGTCGTCGCCAACTACTAGTTATAGTAATACCTACTATAAATGTTCGTATTGCTAATAGTAATTAAAAACAATTATGTTTATACAGTTTTCTTTTTGTTCGTTACATATTAACAATTTGGATATAGTTTCTGTTGTAGATCCAAGGGTCAATTTTCACGCGTGAATCATAGTTTCGCAGGGGAGAATTTTCGTATAAAATTCATAAAATAGACCGCGATAACGCGATTGTTAAATATAAGGGTGTTAACGCAATGAAATGGCAAGGGGGTGAACTTGATATAATATATCTATTTACTTATAAAATCGTTTGTCCTCACTGACGAACAACGCACAGTAAAAACTACTGAATGTATATAGAAAGCTGTCATTTAATACATACATTGGTTTATCTTATAACGTAAGCATGCGCTAAGAAAGGATTTTCTTGAAATTTCATCTTTATGAAAGGGAAATGATTTTACCTCTGCGTTGTATGCGCTGTCATATTAAGCAGAAGTCAATGAAAGTGGTTAAAATATATTTTACATGGAAAGAATAGGGACTAGGAACAAGTGCTATGGACATTGTTCTTAAAGGCGAGTGAATTTCCTAAAATGGAAAATAATTGTGATGGTTGGATATGTTTATCAAAAGATATTCCATGTAGTCCAAGGGAACTAAATAGGAAATCTAATGAAATTATTTTTTTCTTAAAAGGTTTTATAAATTACCTAATTTTTTAAACCATAAAATATTCGAGCCGTCTCCATGTGAAAAGTAGGTTGCGTGGAGACAAGCTTTACCCGACGACCGCTTTAAAAATGTACACCAAAAGAAAATCACGACTACGCTTCTAAATGAGCAGAAGCTCCGTTCTAAATTAGTGAGTGCTAAAAGAAGAGTGCACTCATGTCAACATGACATCCGCACGTTAAAAAACGCAACACAATTAGTGGTATTTGTGACAACTGGAGCGTGAGAGGAATCCAGAATACGATAGTGTTCGCTCCGCAATGCCCCGTGACCGACTCGGCGACGATGGCTATTGTTAGTATGCCCTCTATTCCGGTAGGTAAGTAGACCAAATGTGTCAACAGAGTTCACCATCACAACTATATTCCATATGTTTAGTCTGTCGTCAAAGCATTTTATCAAGTTAAATAAATAAGCCTAAGACAAAATTTGTTGATAAAGAAGAAATAATTTGATAAGGCAAGAAGCAAAACAAATAAATTTTAATATGTTTTAGACTTTTCCTGTCTTAGCAATAATGGAAATTATATATTTTTCGTTAGACGCAGATAGCAGAGTTGATGATCGATTGATCTTTAATCGAAACAATAGTCTGTATCTAAGGAACAAAGAACAGGACCGTAAATTAATGAGGAAGCGAAGATGGGATCCAGTTAACAGTCATTAATATACGAACGACAACATTAATAATACGTGCAAAAGTCGGTGTTTAGGGGAACATCAATGAATTTATAGGATCAATGTAAGACAATACTTTTTATAACCCTACAATCCTTGTCTCACACGTATACGTATTTATTATATATTCACTTCTTGTGGATGTTAATGATAGATCCCTAAAGCATGTCGACCGACACTTGAACCTAGGATTTTATTATTCCTACTAAACTTTCAAAGCTTAACTGCGGGATTCGAACGCAGGGCCATCTGCAAGACAGAACAGTATAGAGTTTATTATATCACGGAGTGTCGAACGCAGTTTCAAGAATAAGAAATTAGCGCTAGGTGACACGTAGGCATTTCAACATATGGTCGGACGATTAGCGAAGGATAACGACGACGCTCATCAAATTAAGTCGGCACACAATGTGCCGTCTTTACTTGCGTTACGGCGGCGACGATGATGTCATCGCACGCGCCCGACCGACGTCCGTCAACACCACTCATGGGTAGCTACTGCACCTTCCTTACTAAGTTTAGCACAGAGCCGATTATATCTGTATCTACAGATATAATCGG
>DWJW01000046.1:0-11438 GCA_018249095.1 Zeutus zeutus | reverse complement strand
GGGCGGCAGTAACCGCTTACCATCAGGTGGACTGCATGCTCGTTTGCTACTTCTAATACATAAAAAGGTGTATAACCTTATTGTGATTGTAATACATGAGAATCTGATTGTAGTATTGTTTACAGCTTTTAATGTTTGCTTTCTCCGAACATTAGCGTTGGTAATTTATGCCCAGTGCGTAGAGTAATTAAGGCTTTAGTAACGGTTTTACTTCCGTTACGAGGGGTCGTGCTTCAAAGACGTAACGAATTCTGTCATAAGTAGCTGGTATGAATGGAACGCGTATGTATAACTCGTTACAATAAAGATTGTAATACAGATTACAACAGCACCACACAGTATAGCAGCAGCGTGTATAAGTCAGCGGCACCACCACAACTATTTCAGCCTTATAACAGCAGTGTTAAGCGCGGCTGTGTTCTGTTTCGAAGCGTGTGGTAAAGGGGAGATACGTATACAGGGTATTCCAACTTAGTCCTAAGGGGTAGCAATGCATCTGTGGTTTTCTTCAGGCAGGACTCCAATCCCATCTGGGGTTAATGACGGATGTCAATGGGCGGCAGTGGCCACTTACCATCAGGTGGACTGCACGCTCGTTTACTACTTCAATATTATAAAAAAAAACCATATTGTAATGTGCAAGCGAGAAATAAACAAAAGCCGTCATTTTGGTTTACATTTTTTACTGAAACAGGTATATAGAAATTAATGTTGTTTTATGTATATGAGATCTTTAAACTCTAACTTGCTATATATAGAGATGGTTTTCATCCTACTTATTTTATTTCATTGCTCTGATTATGATAATTCAATTAATAACTTGAAATCCACGGGTAGCAAGTCGGAAGCGGATGTTAATATCACATAATTCCATACTTTAAAACTGTTTCTTTTCACATTAATGTTTTGATGTAATTTTTTTTTTAATCTTATGCGCTTACGTTTTGCTATCATTTTGTTTTATACAAAAATAAACGAGCAAAGATGAACGAACGCTCCAATTGGTTTCAGGTAAGACTCGGGTGAGTTCTGTGTTATACGGGGAACCGATCGCCGTGTGGGCGGGCTTAAGCGCCCGATACTAAAGTACCGTGTATCAGCTCTTTGTCACCATATATGGATTTGATAATATAAATCTATAGCAATAAATACAATTAGAGTGTCCGTTTGTAATCTAAATTAAACTTTTGCTTAAATCCATACGATACGGCATTTATGACAAAAAAGAATTTAAAAATGTTTTGTTCGTTCGTCTGTCCATTCCGGCTCGCCTTCGAACCGGTCGAGCCGACTCGGACGAGACTCACCGGCGGACAGACACCGGGATCTCCGCCGGACGGGGCCGTGGCCCGGTCGGCGCGTCGTACGTACGAATGCCAAGACCGGGGACCGCACGCCCATCCGAGAGGGATCGCGCCCCTTCGAGAACTCGAGGGGTAGGTGTCCTCCGACCACCGCGAGGACTAGCCGAGGGCGAGGAGCAAAGGAGGGAGCCGACTACTGACCCTTGTCGTGCGGCTCGCAGGCGAGCGCGTGGTGGCAGCCGCGCTCGTCGGACGCGTCGCCGCAGTCGTCGGCCAGGTCGCACAGGCGCGCGCGCGCCACGCAGCGCCGCGACGCGCACTGGAACTGCGTCAGCGGCTCGCACGGCCGCGCGCGCGCCGCGCACAGCGTCATGTTGTTCTCGTCCGAGCCGTCGCCGCAGTTGTCCACGCCGTCGCACACCTGGTACCTGCGCCGCGGGGAACGTCACGTACGTCCGCACTTCACCTACTTTTACGGACTGGAAAGGGGCCACTTCTCCCTGCCTCGCTACGGCAGTGTTAATCGCTGCCGTGTTCTGGGTTTAAGGGTGTGACGAGGGAGAGAGTGCTCTATCTTCGGGAGTAACGATACATCTATAGCCGGTCTCGGGGAAGACTGCGATCCTATCTTACAGTTTGTTACAGATGTCGACACATGTGACAAATTATGACAGTGACCGATTACAATCAAGCAAGTTAGCAGTCATAACCTAAAGGTTTGAAATTCGGCCTCTCACTCGAGAGGTCCCGGGTTAGAACCCTAGGTACACGCATCTCAAATTTTTCGAAGTTATGTGCGTATTACAAATTCATTATCAGTTGTTTTAACGATAAAGGAAAACATAGTGAGAAAGCCTACACACCTTAGAATTCTACAAAAGAAAGTTTTCATCGATGTGTGTAGTCTACCAATCTGCACTGGACCAGCGTGGTAGATTATGGCCTAAACCCTTCTCAATCTGAGAGGAAACCTATGCGGAGGCCAGTGGGACTGTAATAAGTTGTTGATGAATTAAGGACTACATGCTCATTAGCTACTCCTATATTATAAAAAAAAATCTAGTATATAATTCTTTGGATTTTACCTGGGTACGCAACGATGGTTGTCGCAGTGGAATCTTCGCAATGTATCACAGTTGAAGTTCGTGCAGATGGAGCTGGCTTCGTCTGACCCATCTCCGCAGTCATCCGTGCCATCACAGAGATCCGATTGTGACACGCATAAGTTATTTGCACACTGGAATCTATAAGGAATATCTAACATTATTGACCGTTTCTGGAAACGAACATTAGACAGTACAAAATACTATAAGATATATTTACCTGCTCTCCGGACAGTATCTGCCTCCTGGGAACCGTGGAGGACATCCGATTTCATCAGACAAATCCCTACAATCCCTGTCACCGTCGCATCTAAAGTAAGCCGCAATACAGTGTCCAGATTTGCATTGGAATGTTCCATTCTTGCATTTAAATCCGCCGCATTCCATTTCATCCGTGTTATCACCACAGTCGTCTTCGTGGTCACATCTCCATCTAGACGAAATACATTTGCCATTTCCGCACTTGAATTCAGACTCGGAACATTCTCTGTACTTGTGCTGACAGACCGCTTCAGTCTCGTCGCTTCCATCCCCACAGTCATCAGTAAAGTCGCATAGCCACTGATTTGGTATACAACGTTTATTCTCGCAGGTGAAATCTGTTTCGCTGTTGCAAGATGGACAATTTTCTGGCAGTTCATCGGAACCATCTCTACAATCATCTTTACCATCGCAGAACAACCATTTCGGTATGCAACGGTAGTTAGATTGACCAGGACAACGTCTCCATCCGGTGGTACAATTCTTCTGTCGGCACATGTAAGCTGGCTCGTCAGAATCGTCTCCACAGTCGTTGTCGAAATCGCACATCCAGAGCTTAGGAATGCAGCGGCCATTTTTGCATGAGAATTCGGTATCAGGGTTACACGGTCTGTTGTGACACATCACTGGATCTTCGTCACTATTGTCCTTGCAATCCGTGTCGCCATCACACTTCCAGCTATCAAGAATACACCTACCACTTGATTTACATTTGAACTCTAAAGATGGGCACTCGTGTGCACACTGTGCTTCATCGCTTCCATCTCCGCAATCGTCGTTACCGTCGCAAATAGTGGCGGCGGGTGTGCAGTTAGTGTTCTTACATTGGAAGGATCCTGCCCTACAATGTCTAACTGGACAGTCATCAGGTTCATCGGAACCATCCATACAATCTTTCTCGCCGTCGCATTTCCAGAACCATGGAATACATTTCTCATCGCGTCCATTGCATCTATGTTGGCCATCGGTACAATTGGCAATACATGTTTTCATGTCTCGCGCTAAGTAGAATTGGTTTGGACAAGCACATTTGTACGTCGTTGCGCCCTCTTCGCCGTAGCCATCGATATTTAGGTAACTGGACTCATGGGGCGGAGCGATGAGACAGAGATGGGAGCACCCGCCATTGTTTGTGCCACATGGGTTAGGATATGGTAGCTGTCGTAAAGGATGCACCACATGAATGTCGTAAGGACGATGAGTTGTATTTCTAAGCGTCGTTAAGTTTTCTCCAGAATGTTTATTTGCTTTGCTTATGGCTTTCAAGTTCCAATCAGTCCAATAAATTTCGTCATCAAACAAACTCAGAGCGAAAACATGAGGAACTTTACTACCTGATAAAACTACATGCCTGTGCCTACCTTCCAAGTCAGCAGAACCGATATAATCCAAATGTGCATCAGCCCAGTAAATTCTATCAGTAAAGTAGTCTATAGTTAAGGCATTCGGCCAAGCGATATCATCTTCCCAGTTCAAAATTGCCGTGAAGTTTGAACCATCCATGCCCATTTTACCAATGTAGGCTTGAAGGTGCCACGACGTGTAGTACAAATATCCGGTTCCTGGATGCACAACGATTGCTCTCGGATCAGCAATACCTGTTTTAAGAGTTTTTCTTCTCGTTCCGTCTAGTTCTGAGACGTCCAAATTCTTTGAATGTCTATCTAGCCAATAAAGTTTTCTTCCAATCCAATCCACTGCAATGCCTTCTAATCCATGAGAATCATGCCGTATAACTACTTCTTTATTAGGATTTAGATCGGTGCAATCTGATCTATAAATGGTTTTAGCAGAAACATCAGCGAAGTACATTTTGTTTTCCTTAACATCAAAATCAATAGCGACTACATTCATGAGATCTTGGTGTACTAAATTGTAAAGGGAAGCGTCGGTCGACATGTTTCTAACATAATACTTGTTGGAGAAGATGACCCACGCTGTAATATTATCTTTTCGTTTGCATGTATGTTCATCGGGCTCTCTTTCGTAGTATTGGTCGTTACATTTGCAATAATAAGATCCGGGGGTGTTCGAACAATATTGTGAGCAAACTCCAGGCGTTTCAATGCATTCGTCTATGTCCGCACAGGCTTTACCATCGCCTAGAAGTTTGTATCCTTGGTTGCAATCGCAATAATAACCAGTCAACGTGTCGATACATTTGTGACCGCATTGGTTGATTTCTAACTTAGCACATTCGTCGACATTGCAATGTGCAGGCTCATCGGAGTCATCTGAACAATCAGACACTTTGTTGCAAACCAACCTGTTGTCGATGCACTGATCATTATTACATTTGAATTGACCGGCGGGGCATGTCTTGTTTTGCTTAACACAGTCCACTTCATCAGAATGGTCGCCACAGTCGTCTTCTCCGTCACACCTAAAATGGTTACGTATACACTTGAAATTCTGACATTTAAACTCTTGATCCGTACACTGCTTGTACTGTGTGTTACAATGCTTGCCCTCATCGGAACCATCCCCGCAATCGTTATCATGATCACACACCCAGCCGACGTTGATACATCTTCCATTATTACATTGGTATTGGTCCTCCGAACAAGGGGTCGGTGTAGAACAGTGATGGATAGTAGAATTTTCATCAGCTCCATCAATACAATCTGGGTCTCCATCGCAGAGCCATTTCTTGGGAATACACTGAGCTCTGCCCCAGAATTTATTTTCCTGGCAAGTATACTCGGTCTCGGCATCACATTTCCTTTCGTTACATTGATGTCTGTCATCTTCATCACTGTTATCGAGACAATCATTATCGCCATCACATATATATATTCTTGGTATGCAGTTTCCATTATCACAGGTAAATAAATCGCCAAAACATGTTCTTCCTTCCGAACGACAATATTCCGGCGGTTCGTCAGCTCCGTCACCGCAGTCATCGTCTCCATCGCAATACCAAGTTGCAGGTATGCAGCGATGATTCGGGCAGCGGAAGCTGTTTTGAGGGCAGGTTCGTTGCGCGCAGTGAAGTGGATCTTCGTCAGAATTGTCCCCGCAATCATTGTCACCATCACATAGCCAATACGGCTCCACACAAATATTGGTTTTCTCACACTTGAGGTGATTAGCGGGACATGTAGTATTTCTTGGGCAACGTTCGTGGGTCTCGTCGGAAGTAATGTTATCCTTACAGTCGTTTATGCCGTTGCAGACTTGTGACATCGCGATACAGCGAGAATTGAGGCAAGTGAATTCTCCTTCATCGCACGGAGCATAAACGCAACCTTCCTCGTCCGAACCATCTTTGCAATCGTTCTCGTGATCACATTTCCAAGACTTGAATATACATCTGCCGTTATTACAACGGAACTCATTCGGCGAGCAGGAGTGATAAGCGCAGTAGTTCTTGTCTTCATCGGAGTTATCACCGCAGTCATCATCGCCGTCACATGACCACATTCGACTGATGCATTTACCGTTAGCGCAGAAGAATTTGCTCGGATCGCAGGTGATATTTTTGGCGACACACATTCGGCCTTCGTTGACCAATTTCGTGTTATCATCGCATTTGCATTCGACCGAGTTGTTTGGCGCGGGATGGCAACTTTGAGCGCACCCTCCATTGCTAATGTTGCAAGGATTCTTCTGACACTTCTGGCGGCTGGTACTGTAAACGTGTATATCTCTCGGAGAGTCTTCAAGTCTCTTAACCATTTCGACCATATTCGCACCTGTATGTTTCTCCGCGCGGTAAACACCTCGCAGTTGTAAATCTGTCCAATAAATGTAATCTCCAAAAACTGTTATAGCGAACGGATAGATTGTGGCAGAAATTAATACCTCTCGATCTGATCCGTCTAATTTAGAACGTTCAATTTTTTCACGAACTGCATCAGTCCAGTACAGCATGTTCTCATCAAAATCAATAGTAAGACCGCTAGGTTGGGATAAATCTTTGTCAACGATAGCTTTCTTTAAAGATCCTGCCATTGTAGTTCTGTATATTTTACCGGATGTTCCAAAGCGGCCCCAGTCGGTATAATATAATGTTCCGTTACAAGGGTCCACCACAATGGCCCTGGGCCGTTCTACTCTAGCAATCATAACCATTTCAGTGCCATCGAGATTCATTGCATAAATTGAATTATTAGAGCTATCCGTCCAGTAGATTTTTCTTTGCGTCCAATCGTAGGAAATGCCTTCTGGATTAATATTTTTGCTAATAATATTTTGAATACTAGCAGCATCCGGGTGATTGGCAGACATCCAAGCTATTCTAGCCCACGGCCGTATTTGCGTAAAGAATAATTTGTTGTCGACGTAATCGAACTCGACACCCACAACATTTGTTAAATTGCCGATAGGTTTGAATGGAACTCCAGTGGATTTTGGATCTAAATTAACAGCACGGATCTCGGTTCTTGTCGTGAATACCAGATACTCATTTACAACATCACACTTTTTAGGATTACTAGCGGATATTTGGCCTGTGGCGCATTCACACCTGTGTGTGTATCCCTTGTTAGCTTCCGGGGGATAGCTGAAACATAGTTGATCGCACCCGCCGTTTCCAAGCTTTCTGCATGGATTGTTTTCATCCGTTGGTTGGTTATTTACATCGAATATGACGATATCTCGTAACTTTGGAAGATTTGTCCGCACCTTCTCGGGCATAGACATGTTACCTGGTAATTTAGAAGCTTTGTAAATCGTTTGCAAATTCCTGTCTACCCAATATACACTGCCCGTATGTATGGCGATACCCATCGGGTTCGGGAGGTTTGACCTAATGAGCTGTCTATTTCCACCATTGTATGAGATTTTTTGAATCTGGTCGAGTTTTGAGTCGACCCAGTAAACGTCATGAGTTAACATATCTATTGTCAAGTCTCGCGGGTTGGATATTCCCGAACTTACAACAGTCTGCCAGTTACTACCATCTAGGTAAGCCTTTCCTATTCGAGGATATTGACCATAATCTATCCAGTAGAGCAGTCTTTTAAGTGGGTTTACTGCGAGTTCTCTGGGTGCATCCATGGTAGTCTTAACAAGCACCTTTCTGTTGGAACCATCAAGCCAACTCATCTCGACATAGTTTTCGTGTGGGAAGACGTTCGTAAAGTACAAGTTGCCAGCGACCCAATCGACGGCCAACCCTCGAATCCCATTGCTACCGATGCCTTCTTTAATGACATGTTCTAGCTCAGTACCGTTTGGCCTAACACGGAATATTCCGTTCCATTGTCCCCTGTTGAATTCTACCCAATATATGTAGTTTTCGGCGAAATGAACGTCAACGTGTAGGATGTGGTGACCCAGCCCGGTCACGGGGACCATGGCTTCGGCGCTCGTCTCCAAACTGTATCCGCGAATGAGATCCAACTGCGAGACGACCGCGAACGTCTTGTACGGCACGCAGTTGATTTCGTTCTCCCTCCGGTAGCCGACGGAGCAGGAGCAGACTCGCGACCCGCCTTCGCTGGGGATACAAATCTGTTCACATGCGCCGTTATTTTGGGAGCACGGGTGGCGTAACATCTTTCTTTTTTGGAATATCGTCATCGATTTCAAGTCACTTTCGTTATCCAGTATAACTTTGACGTTGTCTCCATTTGGTAAATCGGCCTTAATAATTTTCTCATGTTGCGCATCTAAGACGTAGAGCCTCGAATCCAAAACAGCAATAACTTTGGGATAAGAAATGGCATTATCTTCTGTAAGAATAGTCTTCCTATCGTTGCCCTCTGTGTTCACACTGTTGATGGTGGGCGGATATTGTGTACTAAAGTAGACGATCTTTTTTTCGATATCAATCGCAACAGCTTCCGGTCTCTCGATGGCGGCAACTAAAATGACAGGATACGATCCGTCCATATTTGCTTTGCCAATTTTAGCTGGCACTCCATATCCACCTTCATCAGCCCAATATAATTTTCTGTAAATTGAAACAAGGCAAAAATTATATTAAAGTTTACTTACCACGATACTTTTTAAAATAATAACGTGCATCCTTACCCTTCGGTCGGATCCAAACAAAGGCTCTTAGGTTTAGCCACCGAGGTCTTGCTGCCGTCATTCGCTAGCACGATGGTTCTGTACTTGACTTTGCCGTCCACTTTTATCAGCTCGATGTTGCTGGCCGCCCTGTTCACCAGCAGCAGGTTGCGGCCGAGCCAGTCGAAGGCGATGGAGGAGGGAGCGCCCACGATGCCGGTGTCCTGGCCGAAGAACTCGATCTTGTTCCCACCGCCGTAAGGCATGCTGTACACGGTACAGTTCTCGTCGTCGCCGTCCCCGGATATCGATTGAAGCCAGTACAGCATATGCCCTTGACGATCGTAGTCTAACTGAACGCCACCTAATGTAGAAACCAGTTTTAAGTTTACATTCATTTTCAAATTATTTGTTAGCTGTATTGTTGTAGTATTTATTTGTGCACATTACCTTGAATTCCGACAACCGGAGGCAGTTGACCGGCTCTACCCGATCCGTCGGTCGATAAGTCAATAATTTGTGTTCCTTTCAGCACCATCAAATATGACGTCTCCTCTGAAAAATTAAAATACTCAATTTAATGACTTGCATTGTAGTAACAACAAATTAACAATCTCCCAATAAACTAATTTATTACCTTCAGTACATTTTCCGTCCGGTAGTAATTTAAAACCTGGTTTGCACATACAAGTGTATCCAATAGTTTTATTTGGACTTAGTAAACAGAGATGTTGGCAAGAGTCCTTATGACACGGGGATTCGTATTGCGGTTGGAGAGACGGATGGTGCACGTGGATGGAAAGAGGCTGCGATATTAAGTGTGATACGACAGTTTGGTTAGTCCCCTTAAATTTGTGAGCAGATAACACTCTGTTCAACTGACGATCAGTCCAATATAACGTGTCTTCGAAGAGTGTAAGAGAATGTGGATGTAAGAGATAGTGGCTTCCAGCTAGCACTTGTTGTCTACCTGTACCGTTATAGTAGCAGAAATCAATAAAGTCTAACTTCGAGTCAGCGAAATAAACTCTCTGCGTCGCTGTATCTAGAGTCAGTCCATTGGGCCAATAGATTTTCGTAGTTATGATGGCCATGCGTTGTGTTCCATCCATGCCTACTCTCTCAATACGAGGATTTTCTCCCCAATCGGTCCAGAACAACCATCTCGCATTCGGCGCAGGATCCAAGCACATTCCTCTAGGCTGCGTAATGTTTCCACTCATGAGAGCTGTTCTTGCACTACCATCTTCCTTAGCTACTTCTATCGTGTTAAGTTTGCTGTCCAACCAGTAGATATTACCTCCCACCCAGTCGTAAGCCAAGCCTTCAACTAGATCCAAACCTGTGGAAATAATAACCTGCGGTTCGCTACCGCGGTCTAACCTGGATATTTTCTTTAATTTCATGTCGGACCAGAATATCGTGCCTGTATGCATGTTGGAAGCGGTCGCTACGACATTTTCAACGTTGATTGGAACCCTTTCGAGTCCCTGTTCGTTCAAGTCCGCCACCAATATTGAGTGTCTGTTGGAAATAATCAAGAAGGCACTGGAGTGGTTATTCGCTTTGCAGGAGTGTTTATCGCCCGCCAACTGGTAACCATCGACGCATCCGCAGAAGTAGGATCTCTTGGTGTTGGTGCACGTTTGTGAACAGAGTCCTGGAGGGTTGCACTCGTCGATATCCTTACAGGTGAAGCCATCTGCCTCTAATTCTTCGCCGCTCGGACAGAGGCACATCGCCCCGGTGGGCGTTTGTTTGCACTGGTTCGAACAGAGACCAGTTCTATGTTCGCATTCAGCGAGGTCGCAGCCGGGCCCTTCGTCTGCTCCGTTGGGACAATCCGAGTTTTGATCGCACACTTGTGTGATGTTGACGCATCTCCCGGTGACACCCGGGCATGGCCACATTCCCGATGGGCACCTGTAACATTAGGTAACTTACTTTAGATTTTCATATGTATTATATTGTAGAGTTTTTGCATTTTTGTTTGTGAAGGGTGATAAGGCAAATTGTGAGTGGAGAAGAACAGAAAAATCTCTTTTGATACTAAGTTTAGAATAACATTAATTGTAGCAAAGTTAAGATATGTATATGGTAGTCATTTTATATTTTCTCGAGTATAACGATACAATTAGTGATGTGCAACTGCATCGAATCACTTCAAAAGTATTAACTTCGCGATAATACCTCCAAAATAATTAATTCGAATTGGGCAAGCACAAATGTCGCACGCGTTCAACTATCACTATTATAATCACTATTTTGTAATGTCTTTAAAAAATAATACTAAATACTAGTCACTTTTTAATCAGAGCAAAAACTATCGCGGTCCTTCGAGCCGGATTCGGGCGTATCGCTTTCAGCGGTTACGAAAGAAGCAACAAGAGAGCACCTGTAGACGGGCGGCTTGCAGGCGAGCTCGACGCTCTCGTCGGAGCCGTCGCCGCAGTCGTCGCGGCCGTCGCACACGTAGGCCTTGAAGACGCAGCGGCCGCTGGCGCAGCGGAAGTGGCCCGCGCCGCACGCCGCCGCGCCGCACGCCGCCGGCTCGTCCGACAGGTCCTCGCAGTCCGGCGTGCCTGCGCGCGCGGGGGCATCGACACCGATGCTACTCAACTTTGTGAAACCATTACGATCTACGCGAGCCGAACGGCTCCTACGTTTTTATATACGCACTTATATATAACTCATTTATTTATGATTGGAATAAATGAAAAAATGTGGTGGGACAATTCACACACGGCCATCTGAACACAAAGTAAGCATGTGTTACCCAGCTTGTGTTATGGTGAACAGATAACTGATAAAC